>PVIY010009475.1:0-72562 GCA_004026745.1 Myrmecophaga tridactyla | reverse complement strand
TTTTTTTCTCTATTATCGTTTTATTCCTTTTTCTGTTGTCTTTTTATTTTTTTTTCTAAATCGATGCAAATGTTCTAAGAATTGATGAATATGCAACTATGTGATAATATTAAGAATTACTGACTGTATATGTAGAATGGAATGATATTTTAATGTTCTTTTGTTAAGTTTTTTAATTAATAAAAAAGTTTATAAAAAAAGTCTTAATTTCTCCCTCACTTTTTAAAAGGATTTTATTGTTAAATATAACATATACACAAACAAAAGAAAGAAAAAGCAAATCTTCAAACTACACTTGAACAAGTAGTTACAGAATAGATTTCAGAGTTTGTTATGGGCTACGATTCCACTATTTCAGGTTTTTCCTATTAACTGCTCCAAAACACTGGAGGCTAGAAGAAGCATTTTTTTCTTTTTTGTGAAAAATGACATATATACAAAAAAGCAACAAATTTCAAAGCATATCATAACAATTAATTGTAGAACAGATTTCAGAGTTTGGTATGGGTTATAATTCCACAATTTTAGGTTTTGACTTCTAGCTGCTCTAAGATACTGGAGACTAAAAGAAATATCAATATAATGATTCAGGAATCATACTTGTTTTTTAAACCCTACCTTCTCTGCATAACTCCATCATCACCTTTGATCTTTCTCCCACTCTTTATGGGTATTTGGGCTATTCCCATTCTAACTTTTTCATGTTGGAAGGGGCTGTCAATAACATGGGACAGTTTGACATAGTATCAGGGACTTCCCCAGTAGTAAAGTTTAATAGTTCCATATTTTTTCTCTCACCCCTCAAGGTACTTTGCCAGTACTTTTTGGTTATCTGCTTAATAAACACTGGGGTGTATTCAGGCATTACTTTAAGAAAGGCCCTCTTTCTTATTCTGGGGTCCCTGTGTTTGGATTGTTTAAATGTTCTATCACACACAGGTGGAGTTAGATTATGCGCTACAGAAAATTTAGAATTTGAACAAAATAAACCTTTATTCCTTTGGTCTCAAAGAGTAGGTGAAATTCTAAAATATAGACAATGTCTTCTGTACCCCTGTATTCTGAATTACCTTAACCCGACCTGATAAGCTTCATTATTAACTCTAAATATCAGGTTATAGATATATAAAACCGTCTCTCAAAATCCAGAAATAATATTTACCATTCTGGACTAAGTGTGACTTTTATAAGAGCTTACAATCTAGGCCCCTTTTTCTTATAAGTATTTTCTCAATGAGACCATACAATAGTTGCTCTTTTGCTTCTGGCTTATTTTGCCTCACCAAATGTCCCACAGGTTCATTCAAAATATTGCATGACTCACAACTTCATTGTTTTTTGTAGCAGCACAATATTTGATCATATGTATTCACCATCATTCACCAGCCTACTTCTCAGTCAGTGCATCTTTCAGCCGCCTCCATTCATCAGGCATATGCATAATGTCAAAAGTCAATAGTCCATCAACACTCTCCATTTTACATAAATTCATTGTTCCCAGGAGAAAGATAACAAATAAATATACCCTCACCAAATAGAAAATCTAACCCTCCCCTTAACTCTTGTCCCTCCCCCCATTATTTACCCCTGCTGTTGCTGTGGTAGTGCTGGTGTTTTCCTGCTCCACATAGCCCATAGCACACAATAGCAGTTTTCCTCCTATACCCCAAGCTTATACAGTCTTTATACAAGATCCATACTTTTAAAGTCATTCTTGCAAGAAATTATTTATATTTGCAGTGTTAATCAGTGGTACACATAGGTAAATACAACCCCTTTCAATCATGTTCACCTTCAATATGGTAATATTGCTCATAGACGTACCAGTGACCTGCCTTCACTCCTATCTATTCCCTTACAGTTGAGTTCATTCACTAACCTTTCGCCCATCTCTAGTTCTCAAGTGTCTCTTGATCCCCTGTATTCTGTATTACAAGCATCTGATTTTACCTTTACCATGGTCATAAAAGTGGAATCACACAGTATGTCCCCTTTTGTGTCTGGTTTATTTCACTTAAATTATGTCCTCAAGGCTCATCCATCTTGTCACATCTTTTAGGATGTCCTGTCGTCTTACTGCTGCAAAATATTCCATCATATGTGTTCTAGTTTGCTAGCTGCCAGAATGCAATATCCCAGAGACAGAATGGCTTTTAAAAAGGGGAATTTAGTCTTTTTTTTTTTTAACATGAGCAACCTCTGGAAATCGAACCTAGGTCTCCAGCTTGGCAGGCGAGAATTTTTTTTTTCTTTAAAGACACTTAACAGTTACTATATATTTAAGCAACACACATATTAATAGCTAGAACAAGCACATCAATTAACAAACTGGCATTGAACACAATACACCAATTCAGAATTAAACAGGCATTAAACACTTCCTATAACTAGGTAGCACACCAGTTAACAGTTAAACAACATACTTAATTTCATTACATATAAATTAATTGTTGAATGACTTATTTTCCAGGAATATACTTAACAGAAGAATCCAGGGCAGGATTTTGAACCCTGTGCAGGACGGTATCAGAAAACAGTTGTAGAGGTCAGAGAAAGGGGCTTGTTCTGGAAGGAAGACCTCAAATCCCGGCCGAGGGTGACTTGAACCGCCATATTAGCTCCCGGATCCACTTTTATCCTGATGTCCCACTCAGATGTGTGGACTTGGAGCTGGAAACAGTTTCTGTCTTTGGAGTGTTTAAGGTGCCAAAAGGGTCTGGAGTGCTGGCAAAACAGAGAAAAACCTAATTGTTGAGACCCTGGAGTAAAGACTCTCCAGCAGCCACGAGCCTTGTTTACCATGTTTGTCTGCTCTCCTGAGGCCCCAGAACCTCAGGCAGTTAGACTCCGTAGGAATATTTGTCCCTTCTGGGCTGCCAAATTGTTATCCAGCAAAGGTTATTGAGAGCTCTGGAAAAGCTTTTCTGGATCTAGGCTTGGGACAAAGTAAACAATTGCAGTATATTTTCTAGAACTTGATAGTCAGTGTACTGTTAGGGTTGCTCATAATTTCTAGAATATTATGAAAACAGAGAGTCATCTTCATCCCTGTTATAAAATGATTTTTAAAAATTGATTTGGACATACTGTAGGTCAAATAATATTTCCCGAAGATCACAGTTATAAACTTTAAAGCTTGACATAAAATTATAGCCTTAAAAGTATTAGTCATATTCCCCAGAAGCAGCATGATAAAATAATTCAACTATGTAGAAACAGAGAACTCTAGGACTAGCTGGAAACTTGGAAATCATTTAGCCTGATATCCTCATACAAAGAGTTATTTTAACCCACAATAGAAGGAATAAAAAAGCAAATACAGGGTAGGGGGCAATGGTGTCACAGTGGCAGAGTTCTTCCCTGCCATGCACCAAGACCCAGGTTCAATTACTGGGGCAGGCAAGAATATTTGCCACTGAACCACCGTTGCATTGCCCTTAAAAGGTGAATTTTATAAGTTGCAAGTTTATAGTTCCAAGACTGTGAAAATGTCCCAATTAAAGTGTCTATAATATAATAATGTCCAAACTAAGGCACCAACAAGATGTAACCTTCACTCAAGGAAGGCCAGTGAAGTTCAGGGTTTCTCTTCCAACTGGAAAGGCACATGGCAAACATTGTGACATCTGTCAGCTTTCACTGCAGGTCTCTATTTTCATGAAGCTTCTCCAGGGGCATTTTCCTTCTTCATTTCCAAAGGTCTCTGGCTGCCTGGGCTCTTGTGGCTCTCTGGACTCTCTCATGGCTCTGTGGAGTCTCTTGTGGCTCTGTGGACTCTCTCCAAAATGTTTCCTCTTTTAAAATTTTTTTTTAAAAACATAACAACATACAAACATGAACATTCTTACCATATGATCATTCCATTCTTGGTATATAATCAACAACTCACAATATCATATAGTTGTATATTCATCACCATGATCATTTCTTAGAACATTTGGATTAATTCAGAAGAAGAAACAAAAATAAAAAAGAAAAAACCTCATACATACCATACCTCTTACCCCTCCCTCTCATTGACTGCTAGTATTTCCATCTATCCAAAATATTTTAGCTTTTGTTTCCCCTATTTTTTCTATACCCCTTACCACTCCTAATTTCAATCTAGTAAATTTATTTTAACATTTGTTCACCTTATTATTTATTTATTTTTAAGCCATATGTTTTACTGATCTGTCCATACCATAGTTAAAAGGAGCATCAGACACAAGGTTTTCACAATCACACAGTCACATTGCAAAAGTTGTATCATTATACAGTCATCTTCAAGAAACATGGCTGCTGGAACACAGCTCTACAGTTTCAGGCAGTTCCCTCCAACACCTCCATTACACCTTAACTAAAAAGGTGATATCTATTTAATGCATAAGAATAACCTCCAGGATAAACTCTTGACTCTGTTTGAAATCTCTCAGCCATTGACACTTTATTTTGTCTCTTCTCCCTTTTGGTCAAGAAGGTTTTCTCAATCCCTTGATACTGAGTCCCAGCTCATTCTAGGATTTCTGTCCCATGTTGCTAGGAAGGTCCACACCCCTGGGAGTCATGTCCCACATAGAGGGGGGAGGGCAGTGAGTCTGCTTGCCATGTTGGCTGAGAGAGAGGCTACTTCTAAGCAACAAAAGAGGTTCTCGGGGGGAAACTCTTAGGTCTAATTTTAAGTAGGCTTAGCCTATCCTTTGTGGGGATAAGTATCATAGGAACAAACCCCAAGATTGGGGGCTTAGCCTATTCCTTTTGATGTCCCCACTGCTTGTGAGAATATCAGGAATTCTCCATGTGGGAAAGTTGAATTTTCCCCCCTTTCTCACCATTCCACCGAGGGGACTTTGCAAATACTTTTTTATTCACTGTTCAAATCACTCTGGGATTTATCAGGGCATCACTCTGGACAAACCTATAAAATCTTATGCCCTATCCAAGGTTCCATGTACTTATGGTGTTCAATAAAACTGTCCACATAAGTTATATTAGTAAATGCAGTAGTCAAAATATAAATTTTATACCAAATAAACATTTTTTTGCTTTAGTCTCATGCATAAGTTAAGGTTTTAAAATACAAATTTGTACATTTTGTCACTATCATCGTACACTCTAAGCATCCCTAGATTGTACCATCTCAGTCTTTACTATCTATCTTTCCTTCTAATTTCATTTGTGCCCCCAGCCCTCTCCCTCTATCATTCTCACAGTCAGCTTCATTCAGTGTACTAACATTATTGTATTACAGTTAGGTAGTATTGTGCTATCCATTCCTGAATTTTTACAATCAGTCCTGTTGCACAATCTGCAACCCTTCAGCTCCAATTACCCAATAATCTACCCTATTTCTCTCTCCTGATGGTCTCTGTTCCTAATTGTAATTCTCCAAGTTCATTCACTAATATTAGTTTCTATCAGTGAGACCATACAATATTTGTCCTTTTGTTTCTGGCTAATCTCACTCAGCATAATGTCCTCAAGGTCCATCCATGTTGTTAAAAACTTCATAATTTTATTCTGTCTTACATCTGCATAATATTCTATTGTATGTATATACCACAGCTTGTTTAGCCACTTGTCTGTTGATGGACATTTTGGTTGTTTCCATCTCTTGGCAATTGTAAATAATGCTGCTATGAACATTGGTGTGCAAATGTCTGTTTATGTCCTTGCCCTCACGTCCTCTGAGTATATACCTAGCAATGGTATTGCTGGATCATATGGCAATTCTATACTTAGCTTCCTGAGGAACCACCAAACTGCCTTCCACAGTGGTTGTACCATTTGACATTCCCACGAACAGTGTATAAGTGTGCCTCTTTCTCCATGTCCTCTCCAGCACTTGTCGTTTTCTGTTTTATTGATAATGACCATTCTGGTGGGTGCGAGATTATATCTCACTGTGGTTTTGATTTGCATTTCCCTAATAGCTAGTGAAGTTGAGCATCTTTTCATGTGCCATTTGGCCATCTGTATTTCCTCTTCTGAGAAGTGTTGGTTCATGTCTTTTGCTCATTTTGTAATTGGGTTGTTTGCCTTTGTCTTTTCATTGTTGAGTTGAACAATCTCTTTATATATTCTAGATACTAGACCTTTGTCTGATATACTGTCTCCAAATATCGTCTCCCATTGTGTAGGTGTCTTTTAACTTTCTTGACAAAGTTCTTTGATGCACAGAAGTGTTTAATTTTGAGAAGTTCCTATTTCTTTCTTTCTTCAATGCTCGTGCTTTGGGTGTAAGATCTAGGAAACTGTCTCCTATTATAAGATATATAAGATATTTCCCTACATTTTCTTCTAAAAGTTTTATGGTCTTAGATTTAGTGCTTAGATCTTTGATCCATTTTGAGTTAAGTTTGTATAGGGTGTGAGATATGGATCCTCTTTCATTCTTTTGTATGTGGATATTCAGTTCTCTAGGCACCATTTATTGAAGAGACTGTTCTGTCCTAGGTGAGTTGGCTGGACTGCCTTATCAAAGATCAATTGTCCATAGCTGGGGAGGTCTATATCTGAACATTCTATTCCATTCCGTTGGTCAGTGTATCTATCTTTATGCCAGTACCATGCTGTTTTGACCACTGTAACTTTGTAATGCGCCTTAAAGTCAGGTAGTGTGAGACCTCCGACTTCATTTTTCTTTTTCAGGAGATGTTTAGCTATTTGGGGCACCTGCCCTTCCAGATAAATTTGGTTATTGGTTTTTCTATTTTCTGAAAAGTAAGTTTCTTGGATTTTAATTGGCATTGCATTGAATCTATAAATCAATTTAGGTAGAATTGACATCTTAACTATATTTAGTATTCCAATCCATGAACACAGTATACACTTCATTTATTTAGGTCTTCTGTGATTCCTTTTAGCAATTTCTTGTAATTCTCTTTGTATAAGTGTTTTGTATCCTTAGTTTAATTTATTCCTAAATATTTTGTTCTTTTGGTTGCAACTGTAAATGGAATTTTTTTCTTCATTTCCCCCTCAGATTGTTCATTACTAGTATGTAGAAACACTACAGATTTTTGAATGTTGATATTGTAACTGCCACTTTGCTGTACTGATTTATTAGCTCTAGTAGTTTTGCTGTGGATTTTCAGGGTTTTCAACATATAGTATCATATCATCTCCAAAATGAGTTTTACTTCTTCCTTTCCAATTTTGCCTTGTATTTCTTTTTCTTGTCTAATTGCTCTGCCTAGAACTTCCAACACAATGCTGAATAACAATGGTGATAGTGGACATTCTTGTTTTGTTTCTGATCTTAGGGGGAAAGTTTTCAGTTTTTCCCCATCGACGATGAGGTTACCTGTGGGTTTTTCATATATTCCCTTTATCATTTTGAGGAAGTTCCCTTCTATTACTATCTTTTGAAGTGTTTTCATCAAGAAAGATGTTGCATTTTGTCAAATGCTTTTTCTGCATCAATCAAGAGGATCATGTGTTTTTCTGCTTTGATTTGTTGATATGGTATATACATTAATTTATTTTCTTATGTTGAACCATCCTCGCATACCTGGGATGAATCCTACTTGGTCATGGTGTATAATTCTTTTAAAGTGGTGCTGGATTCTATTTGCAAGAATTTTGTTAAGGATTTTTGCATCATATTCATTAGAGAGATTAGTATGTCATTTTCTTTTCTTGTAATATCTTTTTCTGGCTTTGGTATGAGGGTGATGTTGGCTCCAGAGGATGAGTTAGGTAGCCTTCCATCCTCTTCAAATTTTTTGAAGAATTTGACCAGGATTGGTACCAATTCTTTCTTGAATGTTTGGTAGAATTCACATGTGAAGCCATCTGGTACTGGACTTTTCTTTTTGGGAGCTTCTTAATAATTAATTCAATATCTTTACTTGTGATTTGTTTGTTGAGGTCATCTATTTCTTCTTGAGTCAATGTTGGTTGTTCATGCCTTTCTAGGAAGTTGTCCATTTCATCTACATTGCCTAGTTTATTAGAATAAAGTTGTTCATAGTATCCTCTCATTATGTCCTTTATTTCTGTGGGATCAGTGGTTATGCCTTCTCTTTCATTTCTGATTTTACTTATTTGCATCCTCTCTCTTCTTCTTTTTGTCAATCTTGTGAAGAGGCCATTAATCTTATTGATTTTCTCATAGAATCAAAATCTAGTTTTGTTGAGTTTCTTGATTGTTTTCATGTTCTCAATTTCTTTTATTTCTGCTCTAATCTTCATTATTTCTTTCCTTTTGCTTGCTTTGGGTTAGTTTGCTGTTCTTCCTCTAGTTCTTCCAAGTGGACAGTTGTGTTTTCATTTTCATTTGCCTCGAGATATTTACTGATTTCTCTTGTAATTTCTTCCTTGACCCACTGGTTGTTTAAGAGTGTGTTGTTGAACCTCCACATATTTCTATTTTCTGGTGCTCTGCCTATTATTGATTTCCAACTTCATTCCTTTATGATCTGAGAAAGTGTTTTGTATGATTTCAAACCTTTAAAATTCATTCAGACTTGCTTTGTGACCCAGCATATGGTCTATCCTTGAGAGTGATCCATGAGCACTTGAGAAAAAGGTATATTCTAGCTGTTGTGGGGTGTAATGTTCTATAAATGTCTGTTACATTTAGCTCATTTATTGTATTATTCAAATTCTCTGTTTCTTTATTGATCCTCTGTCTAAATGTTCTGTCCATTGATGAGATTGGGGAATTGACATCTCCAATTATTATGATAGATGTGTTTATTTCTCTTTTCAGTGTTTGCCTCATGTATTTTGGAGCACTCGGTCTCGGTGCATAGATATTTATGATTGTTATGTCTTCTTGTTGAATTGTTTCTTTTATTAATACATAGTGTCCTTCTTTGTCTCTTTTAATTGTTTTACATTTGAAGTCTAATTTGTTGGATATTCGTATAGCTACTCCTGCTCTTCTGATTGTTGTTTGCTTAAAAAATCTTTTCCCAACCTTTCTTTTTTTTTTTTTTAATTTGCATATGGGAAGGAGGCACCAGGGATCAAACTCCAGACCTCCAGCACGGCAGGTCGGAGCTCTGCCTGCTGAGCCACGGCAGCCGCCCTTTTCCCAACCTTTCACTTTCAACCTATGTTTATCCTTGGGTCTAAGATGCATCTCCTGTAAACAGCATATAGATGGGTCCTGTTTTTTAATCCATTCTGCCAGTCTATGACTTTGGATTGGGGAGTTTAATCCATTAACATTTAGTGTTATTACTGTAAGGGCAGTACTTTTTTCTATCATTTTGCCTTTTGGATTTTATAAGTCACATCTAATTTTTCTTCTTTTTACCTTTATTGATAGTCTTCATTTCTACACTCTTCTCCACACCCCTCTCTCCTGTCTTTTCCTATCTTTCTCTAGTTCTCCCTTTAGTATTCCTGTCTCTTGGTCACAAATTCTCTCAGTGATTTTTTTTTCTGAAAATGTTTTAATTCCCCCCTCATTTCTGAAGGACAATTTTGCTGGATATAGAATTCTTGGTTGGCAGTTTTTCTCTTTTAGAATCTTAAATTCATCACACCACTGTCTTCTCACCTCTATGGTTTCTGCTGAGAAATCTACGCATAGTCTTATTGGGCTTCCCTTGTATGTGATGGATCATTTTCTCTTGATGCTTTTAAGATTCTCTTTCTCTTTGACATCTGACATTCTGATTAGTAAGTGTCTTGGAGTATGTCTATTTGGATCTATTCTGTTTGGGGTATGCTGCACTTCTTGGATCTGTAATTTTAGGTCTTTCCTAATAGTTAGGAAATTTTCAGTGATAATTTCCTCTATTAGTTTTTTTCCTCCTTTTCCCTTCTTTTCTCCTTCTGGGGCACCCACAACATGTATATTCATGTGCATGATGTTGTCATTCAATTCCCCGAGTCCCTGCTCATATTTTTCCACTCTGTTCCTGATATTTTCTTTTGCTTGTTGGATTTCAGATGTCCCATCCTCCAGAACACTAATCCTATCTTCTGCCTCTTGAAATCTAATGTTGTAGGTTTCCCTTGTTTTTTTTTTTATCTCTTCTATTGTGCCTTTCATTCCCATAAATTCTGTGATATATTTCTTCAGACTTTCAATTTCTTCTTTTTGTTTGCCCATTGCCTTCTTTATATCCTCCCTCAAATCATTGATTTGATTTTTGATGAGGTTTTCCATGTCTTTTTGAACATTATGAATTAATTGTGTCAACTCCTGTATTTCATTTGAATTGTTGGTTTGTTCCTTTGACTGGGTCATATCTTCAATTTTCCTAGTGTGATTCATTACTTTTTGCTGGCATCTAGGAATTTAATTTCCTTAATTAGTTTATTCTAGAGAATGTTTTCACTTTTTTAATTTAGGATTTTTTGTTGGGTGACTTTGTTGTCTATCTGTTCATTGACATTCATTTCAGCTTGTTCCAGATCTCTAGCTTAGGTTTTGTTTAACAGATCAGAATATTTCAGTTCTTGTTTCCTTGTTTCTTGCCCTGCCTTTATGGTGCCTTTTTTTCCCCTTAGGAGGGTCTACTTAGGTATTACAGACCCCATTCAGATTTTCTCACACCAAACTGTCCTCTGCTCAGGAGGAAAGAGTCACCTGCATCAGTTTTCCCTGAGGGTGAGACTCAGCAGGTTCAAAGAATTTCCTATAACACCAAACTGTCCTCTGCTCAGGAGGAAAGAGTCACCTGCATCAGTTTTCCCTGAGGGTGAGACTCAGCAGGTTCAAAGAATTTCCTATAAATCCTCTGGACTTTGTGTTTTTCCTATTCTGCCTGGTGTGTGGTGCTTGTCTGCCTGTGGGTCCTACCAGCATAAGGTGATGTGGTACCTTTGACTTCAGCAGACTCTCCCTGCTAGGGGTTGGCTGAGACAGAGGAGAGGTTGTAGGCTGGCTTTAAACACTTCAGTTTTCTTGACCCTAGGGTCTGAATTCCTTGAAGGAGGGATTCCACCTGAGCTGCGCTTCACCCCTCTCCTGGGGAAGGCACAGCCTCCAGACAGACTCGCAAACAAGCCTAATTCTGTCCATGCCTGAGGCAGCTGGAACCTGAGAAGCCCTGCAGCTGTATCCAAAGAGCAGTCAAGCCATAGAAACACAGCTACAAAAAAGAAAAGAAAAAAATTCCTTTTTCAGAGCAGGTCCCCTGTTCCTCAGATTTGCCAATCAAGAACTTAAGTTGGTTTATTGCTTTGTGTATCTCCAGGTCCTATGTGCCCCCTCCTTTCCTTCAGGGCCTAGACCCTTTCAAGTGTTTTGTGCTGTCTGATCCAAAAAAACCTGTGTTTTTTTTTCTCTTTCTGTCATCCCTGCCCTCTCTGCGATGAGGCAAAACCCAGCAACCTCAGCCTTTACTCGACGTTCAGCTGAGCTGGGGGCCTATTTTCAGTAGTCAGAATTTAATTAATTCCAAAATTGGAGCTTGGTTGTGCTCAACCCCTGCTGCTAAAGCCTCTTTTTTATCCCCTCTGGGAAGCAGCCTGTGGGGGAGGGACACCGGCTGCCATGGTTTGGGGAACTCATGGTTCTCGGTGGGCTCACAGCCAGTCCAGCTTGTCCAGATTGTGGTACGCTGTGTGTCTGGTCACTGACATGGCACCAGCAGTTCTGTACTATTCCTAGCTATGTACTCGCTGCTCTAGAGGATGAACTAAATCCCACACCTCACTCAGCCTCCATCTTGGCTCTCATAACTCAAGTACTTTGTTTCCTCTTTTAAAGGATTCCAGTAAATTAATCAAGAACCACCTGGAATGGGTAGAGTTCTCCATCCAATCAAAAAGTTAATATCCACAATTGGGTGTATAATATCTCCATGGAGATAATCTAATCAAAAGATTCCAACCTGTGTTATCGAATAAGGATTAAAAGAAAGGCAGCTCCCAGAAGATTGGATCAGGATCAAAACATGGCTTTTCTAGGGTACATAACCTTTCAAACCAGCATTATGCATATACCATGTTTTATTAATCCACTCATCTGTTGATGGGCACTTCGATTGTTTCCAAATTTTGGTGATTGTTGATAATGCTGTTATGAACATCTGTGTGCAGATGTCTGTTTGTGTCACTACTTTCAGCTCTTCTGGGTATATACTGAGTAGTGGTATTGCCAGGTCATACAGCAACTTGATATTTAGTTTCCTACGGAACCACCAAACTCTTTCATAGCAGCTGTACATTCTCACCAGCAGTGCATAAGTGTCCCAATTTCTCCTCTCCAACATTTGTAGTTACTGTTTGTTTAATAGCAGGCATCCTTACAGGTGTGAGAGTATCTCATTGTAGTCTTGATCTACATTTCCTTTATAGCTAGTGAAAATGAGCATCTCTTCATGTGCTTTTTACCCAGCTGTATTTGCTCTTCAGAAAAATGCTTGTTTATATCTTTAGCCCATTTTATAGTTGGGTTTTTTGTTCTTGTATTGTTGAGTTGTATGATTCCTTTATGTATTCAGGATATCAAACCTTTATCTGATGTGTGATTTTCTCCCATTGAGTTGGCTGCCTCCACACCATTTTGACAAAGTCTTTTGAGATCCAAAAGCATTTGATTTTGAGGAGTTCCCATTTATCTTCTTTTTCTAAATTTTATTGCTTGTGCTTTGGGTGTAAAGATTAGGAAAATACCTCCTATTACTCAGTCTTGAAGATGTCTCCCTAAATTTTCTTCTAGAAACTTTATCATACCGGTTCTTATATTTAGGTGTTTGATCCACTTTGCATTAATTTTTATATAGGGTGTAAGTTAAGGGTCCTCTTTCATTCTTTTGGCTATTGATATCCAATTCTCCCATGTCCATTTATTGATTATTGAAAGATTATTTTGTCCCAGTTTAGTGGATTTGGAGGTCTTGTCAAAGATCAGTTGACCATAGATTTGGTGGTTTATTTCTGCGCTCTTTTAAGTCCCTAGTTAAATTCATTCCTAGATACTTGATTCTTTTGTTTCCTATTTTGAATGGATTTTTTTCCTTAATTGACTCCCCAGTTAGGTCATTGCTTGTGTATAGAAACATTACTGATTTTTGCACATTAATTTTATATCCTTCCACCTTGCTTCATTTGTTTATTACCTCAAGTAACTTTGTCGTAGATTTCTTCAGATTTTCCAATATAGTATCATGTCATCTGCAAACAAAGAAAACCTTAATTCTTCCTTTCCAATTTGGATGCCTTTTATTTCTTTGTCCTGCCTTAATGCTCTAGCTAGGACTTCTAGTACATTGTTTAATAATAGTGGTGACAGAAGTCATTCTTGTCTCATTCCTGACTTAGGGGGAAAGATTTCAGTCTCTCTGCATTAAGCATGATGCTGGCTATCAGTTTTTCATATATGCCCTTTATCATATTGAGGAAGTTACCTTTGGTTCCTATCTTCTGAAGTATTTTTATCAAAAAAGGATGCTGAATTTTGTTGAATGCTTTTTCAGTATCAATTGAGATAATCATGTGATTTTCCCTTTAGACTTATTAATGTGCTGTATTACATTAATTGATTTCCTTGTGTTGAACCACACTTGCATTCCTGGTATACACCCCACTTGGTTGTGGTATGTAATTATTTTAGTGTGTTGTTGGATTCAGTTTGCTAGCATTTTGCTGAGAATTTTTGCATCTATATTCATTAGGGAGATTGACCTGTAGTTTTCCTTTCTTGTAGCATCTTTACCTGGTTTTGGTATTTAAGTGATATTAGCTTCATAAAATTAGTTAGGTAGTGTTCCCTTTTTCCTTAATTTTTTTTTGGAAAATTTTGAGCAGCATTGGCATTAGTTTTTCTGGGAATGTTTGTAAAATTCCCATTGAAGCCATCTGTCCCTGAGCTTTTCTTTGTAGGGAGGTTTTTGTTGACTGATTGAATCTCTTTACTTGTGATTAGTTTGTTGAAATCTTCTGTTTCCTCTTGAGTCAGTGTAGCTCATTCGTGTGTTTCCAGGAATTTGTCCAATTCATCTAAGCTGCCTAGTTACATGGTGTATATTTGTTCCCAGTTTCCTCTCATGATTTTTTTTTTTTAAATCTCAGGGTCTGTGATAATGTCACCCCTCTCATTTCTGATTTTGTTTATTTGCATCCTTTCTACTTTTTAATTTGCCAGCCTTGTTAGTGATCCATCAATTTTACTGATTTTCTCAAATAATCGACTTTTTAAAATTCTTTTTGTTGTTCTTTTGTTCTCCCATTCATTTAACTCTGCATTAATCTTTATTATTTTTCTTCTTCTATTTGCTTTGGGGTTAGTTTGCTGTTCTTTCTCAAGCTCCTCCAGGTGTGCTGTTAAGTCCCTCGATTTATGCTCTTTCTCCTTTTTTAGTATAGGTATTTAGGACTGTAAATTTCCCTCTCAGCACAGCCTTTGTTGTATCCTGTAAGTTCTGATATGTTGTATTTTCATTTTCATTCATCTCCAGATAGCTACCAGTTTCTCTAGCAATTTTTTTTTTGACACATTGGTTGTTTAAGAGTGTGTTATTTAATTTCCATATATTTGTGAAAGTTCTCATTCTTGGTGGTTATTGATTTCCAGCTTCATTCTATTAAGATTGAGATTGTGCTTTGAATAATTTCAAAGTTTTAGAATTCATAAAGACCTGTTTTGTGCTTCAGCATATGATTTACCCTGGAAAATGTTCCATGAGCACTAGAGAAGAATGTATATACTAGTGTTTTGGGGAGTAATGACCTATATATGCCTTGTAGGGCTAATTCATTTATCAAATTGTTTGAGTTCTCTGTTTCCTTGCTGATCCTCTGTCTGGTTGTTCTATTATAAAGGAGAGTGGTATATTGAAGTCACCTGCTATTATTTTGAAACATCTATAGCTCTCTTAGCTCTCTTCAATTTTGCCAATGTCTGCCTCATGTACTTTGGAGCTCCTTGATTGGAAGCATAAACATTTATGATTGTTGCTCCTTCTTGGTGTATTGTCCCTTTTATTAATATATAGTATACTTCTTTGTCTGTTATATCTTTACATTTAAAGTCTATTTTGTCTGATAGTAGTATAGCTACTCCTGCTTTCTTTTGGTTACAGCTTGTATGGAACATCTTTTTTTCCATTCTTTCACTTTCAATTTATTTGTATCCTTGTGTCTAAGATGAGTTTTTTGTAAGTAGCATATAGCTGGATTATAATGCATTCTGCTAATTTTTATCTTTTAATTGGTAAATTTAGTCTGTTAACATTCAAACTTATTACTGTAGTTTCAGAACTGGAGTTCAAGAAATGCTTGACTCCACCATCTTATCCTTTTGATTTTGTAGGATCTATATATTCTTTTCCTTCTTTCTCTGTTTATCCTGAAAGTTATCCTTACTTATATTCTTCAATTCTGTGCCTTCCTCCAGACCTCCCTCTACAATCTTTTTTTCACTGGCAGAACTCCCTTCAGTATTTCTCATAGAGCCAGTCTTTTGTTGACAAATTCTTTCAGCATTTGTCTGTCTGTGAATATTTTAATCTCTCCCTCAGTTTTGAAGGACAATTTGGCTGGGTACAGAATTCTTCGCTGGAAATCTTTCTCTTTCAGCATTTTAAATATATCATACCACTGCCTTCTCACCTAGTTGAGTAGTCTGAACTCAGTCTTATATGGCTTCCCTTGTATATAGTAGATTCTTTTTTTCTTGACATTGTCAGGATTTTCTGCTTCTATATGTCATTTGACAGACTAATTAGCATGAGTCGTGGGGAAGGCCTATTTGGATTTATTCTGCTTGGAGTTCATTGGTTTCTTTGATTTGCATATTTATGTCCTTTGTGAGGTTGGGAAATCTTCCCCTATTATATCCTCCACTAATCTTCCTAGCCCTTTACTCTTCTCTTCTCCTTCTGGGACACCAATGATTCTTATATTTGTGCATTTTTTTCCCCATCATTTACCTGAGATCCAATTCAAAATTTTCCATCTTTTTTGCCATTTGCTCTTTTGTGTGGTTGAAATCAGTTGTCCTGTCCTTTAGTTCATTTATTCTTTCTTCTGCCTCTTCCAATCTGCTGTGTGTGGCTCTAGTATATTTTTTATTTGGTCTACAACTTCTTTAATCTCTGTGATATCTGCTATTTCTCTATTTATTCTTTCAAATTCCTCTTTATGCTCTTCTAGTATCTCCTTTATGTCATTTGCCATTCCATTGATTTTATTTAGCAGAGTTATATGAACATCTTTGATTAGTTGTTTCAAAGTCTGTGTATCCCCCAATGTTTTAATTTGGTCATTAGGCTGGGCTCTATCTGACTGCATGCTGATATGCTTAGTGATCTTCTGTTGCCTTTGAGGCATGTGAATATCTTGATGGGGTTACTTTGGAAGTTGGTTCCCTTCAGGAGTCTAAAGCTTTGTATTTGTGGGATGGATGTGGAGCATGGTGTGGGGCGTGGGGCAGGGCAGTGACAGGTTGCAGCATGGTTATAGGCACAGGTCAGGGACGCTGTGCTGGTGCCTGTGAGCATGGGATGCAAGGTGTGGGCTTGGGAAGTGCTTTATGGGGTTCATGTGGGAAGGGTGCAGCTGAGCCAGGCCTTGGGGCTCAGAGCAGGGTGTGGCATGGGGGACGCAGAGGTCGGGCATGGCGGGACATGTATGGGTGCGGCTGTGCAGATGCGTGGGGGCTGGTGGGAAGGCAGGATGTGGTGGGCAAGTGGAGCATGGGAATTGTGGGTGTCTGGGTGTGGGGTGTGTCCCTGCACAGTGGGAGGGGTGCAGGGGTCCTGGGATGTGGATGTGTGAATGTATAGAGGTGGGGAGCAGGTCGTGTGGGTTACAGGACCCGGATCAGTGTCGGGTGATGTCGGGTGGGTGGGGCCCTGGCAGGGGTGTGCAGGTGTGGGGGTCTTGGGGCAGAGGTGCAAATGTGTGCAGGTGTGTGTGTGGGGACTATGTAGCATAGATGCGCACGTGAGGACCTGCCAGGTATGGGAGCATGGCCCTTGTGTCAAGGGGTGGGGGGCAGGGGTTTGGGCTGCAGTCAGGGCATGGATGTGTGGGCGCCCAGAGGGGAGGCTGTGGCCGTGCTGTGCACATGCGCAGAGCTCCGGGGCAGCAGTTCAGGGTTGCTCCTGCATGGGTTGGGGGCAGTTGTGTCCCAGATGCACAGGTCAGTTCTTGTCCAGAGCTGGGGAGTGTGGCAGGGTGTGCAAGTGTATGTGCGTGGATCTGGGAGGGCCGTACGCTGAGGTACACCTGCGTAGAACTCAGGGGTGGCAGGACGGGGTTGCGAGACTGCACGGGTTGTGGTGGGTTTGGTTGGGGTATGAGGCGAGGAACCACAACCCAGGTGTGCAGTGACTGCCTGCAGGGGGCAGGGAGGGGGACGTGGGGGTCGAGGGACGTGGTGCATTTGCGAGGGTCTCAGGAGGGGTGAGGCAAGACTGTGCGCTTGCATGGGAGAGGTGGTGGGGGGCAGGCATGCACAGGGTCGGTATGGGGGGCGGGGATGCTTGGAGTAGGGGGCGTGGGGCAGGGTGGGGTGGGATGAGGTGCGTGGGGTGTGGGGGGAATCCCAGGCTGGAGGGCGGAGGCAGTGCATGTGAGGGTAGCATATTCAAGGACTGCATCTTCACTTAATTCCTTGTCTCCCTCTCCCTGTCCATGCACTCCTGAGAGCTCCAGGCTTCCATTTCAAAAGGGATGCATCAGGCTGTTTGCAAAATGTGGACAGTCTCTGGTTCTCCGCATCGGAATTCTTCAGCTTTTGCAATCAGGGCTCCCTATGTGGTATAGAAGACCTTCCCCAGCCACTTATACTGTGGAATTGCCATTCCAGTCACCTTCCCATCCATCCCTTCTCTAGCTGTTCCTTAGAGTAGGGAACCCAACTTATCTTATTCCACCATCTTCCTGGAACTCTGGATCTCATTCTCTCCCTCATTTTTGAAAGACAGTTTTGCTGTATATATCATTCTTATGTTTATTTTTTAATAAAAATTTCTGCAATCTCAATCTTATTCCATTGATGGATATTCGTATTGTTATGCTGCTACCACACTTTTTTGATATGTTATTCATGATTGACATTTTTTTTTCTTTCAGCACCTTAATTATGATATCCACTGCCTTCTGCTGTCCATGGTTTCTAATAAGGAATCAGATGTTATTCTTATTAAGAATTTCTTGGATGTGACACTGCACTACTCCATTATTGTTTCCAAAATTATCTTTTTGCCTTTGGGTTTTTGACAGTGTACCATTATGTATTTTGGTGTGAGTCTCTGAGTTTAATCGGAGTTTTTTTAGCTTCTTGGATTTGTAAATTCACATCTTTCATCATATTTGGGAAGTTTCATTATTTCCCCAAATTTCCCATTATTTCTTCAAATATGTTTTTGCTCCTTTCTCTCTGTCTCATCCTTTTGGGGCTCCTTTTATGCATATTTTGGTATGTTTGTTAGTTCCCACAGGTTCCTCAGGCTTTGCTCAGTATTTGAGCAGTATTTGCTCCTTAGATTGGCTAACTTCAAGTTTTATTTCTTTAAATTTGCTGATCCTTTCTTCTATCTGCTCCAATGTATTGTTGAACCCTCTATTGATTTCTCATTTGTTAGTGTACTTTTCATTTCTAGAATATCTATTTGGTTTCTCTTTATAATTCCTATGCTATTTTTGAAATTCTAATTTTGTTCCTAGTTTTCTTTCTGAATTTTCTTTAGTTATTTGTTCATGCTTTCCTTTAGTTCACTGAAGCTATTTAGGAGAGTTGATGTAAGAACTTTGACTGATTTTTGATTCCAGTGTCTGCAATTTCTCCTGGATAGTTTCTGTAATTCTTGTTTTGCTTTGACTGGCACATATTTACATGCCTTCTTGCGTGTGTTGTAATTTTTTCCTTGAGATCTGGACTGAGTATTACATTGGGATTGTTTTGGAAATTTAGTCTCTCACGCTGTAGTCTGCCAGACCAAGAAAAATAAAAGGAATGAAAAAAGAAGGAAAGGAAAGAAAGAGAGGGAAAGAAATGGAAAAAAAAAACACCAATCAACCAGCAAAACACCCAGACCAGAAAAATAAAGTTCACCACCTCTCCAAGTCTCTTGGTAGGAAATGGTGGGGAATTGGAAGCTGCTACCTTTGAGGATGAGACTGGGACTGATGTCCTCATTGGTCCCACATGATTGTGTAAGACCATGAAAATCAGAAAGGAGGAAGAAAGGAAACCAACTCCCAAAAACGTGACCTGGCTTTTTACATCCCAGTGGAAGCTGGTGTGAAGCCAGAAGCTGCTTCCAAAAGATCTGTAACTAGGACCAGTTAGTTCATGCTGGTCCCTCAGGCATCTATCAGGACTGAAAACATCCACACGTGAAAGAGAGAAAACCAAAGGAAAAACGATGCACTGGCCCTTTCAATCCCAGTGGAGGCTGGTCAGATGCTGAAAGCTGATGCTGAAAGGGCCCACTATATTAGTGGGTTAGTTTATTTCTCCTTGCAGTCAGACCAGTTTTTGAATAACATATTTTGAAATTCTGTTGTTGGATGGATACTAATTAAAGATTGTTATATCTTTCTGTAGAATTGACTCTTTCAAATCATGTAATACCCTCTATATCCCTGGCAATTTTCCTTGGTGTAACATAGCTGCTTCAGCTTTCTTTTGATTAGTGTTAACTTGGAATATATTTTTCCATCCCCTTACTTTTACTCTATCTGTGTCTTAATATTTAAAGTGATTTTTTTAAATAGACAACATTTAACTGGGCTGTATTTTGCTATCCACTCTGACAGTCCCTGTCTTTTTACATTTTATTTATTTATTTATTTAATTTGCATATGGGCAGGAGGCACCAGGGATCGAACTCCAGACCTCCAGCACAGCAGGTCGGAGCTCTGCCTGCTGAGCCATGGCAGCCGCCCAGTCCCTGTCTTTTTATTGGTGTATTTAAACCATTCCCATTTAAAATGATTAGTATAGTTGATTTGATGCCTAAAATATGTGTAACTATCTTCTATTTATTGCTTTTGTTCTTTGCTTTTTAATTTTCTCCACCCTTTTCTGCCACTTCTTGCTTAATTTGACTATTTTATATGATACTATTTTCTCTCCTCTCTTAGCATATCCATCATATTTAAAAAATTTATTTGTTGTCCTAGAGTTTGTAACATACATTTAAAACAAATCTAAGTACATTTTTTTGTATGCTGTATGGCAGGGTCACCTTTTCCTTTTTCCGTGTGAGTATCCTGTTATTGCAGCACTATTTGTTGAATTTCTGTTTGTTTGTTTGCATGTTTTTACGGGAAGTGCTTTGGCACAGGAATTGAAGCCGGGTTGTTCTTTCACATGGCAGGTTAGAACTTGACCATCTAAGTACATTTTTAAATGACATTGTAGCACTGTCATTGTACTACATGCATTGTAATAGAGCGCTCCCAATTTTACTTTATGTCCCTTATAACACTGCTCTCACTCATTGTACTTATCCACAACCTAATATTAACCAATGAATCGCAATTATTATCTTGGACGGACTAATGTCTGATGATCAATTAATAAAAATAATTTCTTTTGCCTTCATTTATTCCTTCTTCTATGCTATTTCTTTGTGTAGTTCTGAACTTTGGACTATATTGCATTGTCCTTTTCTCTGAAGAATTTCTGTTGAAATTTTTGTAAGACATGCCTCCTAGCCACAAATTTCTTCTATTTCTGTTTTTCTGAGAAAGTCCTTATTTCTTTCTCAGTTTTGAAGAAAAATTTCACTGGATCCAGAATTCTAGGCTGGTGATTTTCTTTTTATCTAACACTAAACATTTCAGCTCACGCTCTTCTTGCTTGAATGGTTCCTGCAGAAAAAGCCAACGTAATCCTTATCCTTGTCCCCCTGCAGGTATGGCGACCCCCACATCTTCTTTCAAGGGTCTCTCTGTCTTTGATTTTCTGCTGTTTGAATATGATATACCCATGCATCGATTTTTAAATAATTTTTTCTGCTTGTTGTTTCAGAGTGTTTGCTTATTTTTTTTTTTCCAGAGCTTTATGTGGAGGCTGGGGAGTTGGTGGGCATAAAGGGGAATATCCAAGAAGCCAGCCAGCCCTAAATGAGTAGTAATCATATGAAGGTCTGTCTGCCAAGAAAGGTTGACTTATTAGCTATTTTCAAACATTACCATAGTTATGAAACATAACAAGTGAAGATATTCCAAATGTTGGCAAATTAATTATAAATGTTACATGGATGTTAAACCTCCTAAATATTTGTACTTAAATAATTTTTATTTGTCTAACATTTTAACTATTTAGAAAATGTCTAGCAATTTCATATAGCTTTATAATAATTATACAAATGTGTGTGTATACACACACACAGTAACAAATTTACTGTTCAATTAAAAAAATTCTCTCGCCAAAGCACATTAGATTTCATTTGCTAAGATTATGGTTCTCAAGTGTGATCTGTAGGCCAATAGCATAGATAACATATTGGAAATTGTTAGAAATGTAAATTCTGAATCAGAAATTCTGGGAATGGGCACAGCAATATGTATTTTAACAAGCTCTCCAAGTGATTTTGATTCCTGGTAAAGTTTAACAACCACTGTGTCAAGAAAATTCTTAGTTTAAGAGTTATTTGTGATGGATAATACTGTTCTTTTTTCTATCGATACAAAATTTGTATTAGTTATTATTCTTTAAGTATTAAAAATGTAATTAAATAACCAGAAAAACAGAATTATGTAGGTATCATAGAAATCTCAGATATAAAGCTAAAATGTTTTCCCTTAAAATAGAAAATCAGGGCGGGCCACGATGGCTCAGCAGGCAGAGTTCTTGCCTGCCATGCTGGAGACCTGGGTTCGATTCCTGGTGCCCATGAGAAAAAAAAAAGTAAATATCAGTAACGTAATAGTAGCTGACACTATTGTAGAACTTATTATTTATATCCCGGGCATGGTTATATGAACTTTGTACATGATAACACATTTAATCCTCACAACTCATTGAAGTAAGTATAATATACTCTGTCCATTTTGCAGATGGAAAAGTAGGGGCATGAAAGGTTATATGAATTGGCCAAAGCAAAACCTGGTAAGTGGAAACTGGGTGACAGAGCTAACACTGGCAGAACTGGATTTAAATTCTAGGTGGTTGTTTCTATAGTCTTCCGTTTTAATCATGAAGAAGAGCTGCTCCTTATAATCAATTACTTTAAGTGCTTACGTTTTTATTCCAGAACCATTTCTTTCAGAAAAACAGTGCAAAGGTGTGGAAACACTATTTTTAGGTGTGTGCAAATAGTGACCTTGGGGCCTAAATAGATGAACTGACAGGTCTGGGTCTGGCCAGCAAAGCAGTTTGTTTGTTTTGAGAGGCCTTAGGGTGGGCTGGGCTGTGGATTCTCCATCCCCATCCCCTCCTTCCCTGATGCATTACACCCGAGGACCAGCACATTTAGGCTACTTGCTTGGCCCAGCAGGCATTGAACCATGAGCTCTGGTCAGCAGGTTCAGTTCCCTAGTAAATAGGACCCTAAAACAAAGTTCTCAAAGGCTCACAAGGACATTTTTATTAAAAATTTTAAATAATCCTCATACATTTAAGTAGTTTAAAAAGAGAAGAGTGTTTTATAGCCTTTAAAATGATAATATCACCTTTAAATAGATGTCTATTATCTTTGGGTGATTATCTATCTGTCTGTCTGTCTATCTGTCTATCTATCTATCATCTATCTATCTATCTATCTATCTATCTATCTATCTATCTATCTATCTATCTATCTATCTATCTATCTATCTAATTCCTATCACTTTGAGACCACACCCAAATCCATTAAGTGGTAGTTTTTTAGAAGTTAGTTGCAATGTGGAATCTGAAGCCACATCAAAGTAATTTGGTACTTTGTTACATTAAAATATATCAGTCTGTCTTACATTTTGAATGGACCTTTTACCCATGCATGGTTTTGCAGTATTGTGCATTGGACATTTGGAATATATTGATTCATTGCACTATGCAGATCACCTAAATATATACTGGAAGACTCAACTGTAAATTCCTCAGAGAATGAACATGAAAAATGCAAATACCTTAATATTATTATAAAAAATAGTTTTGACCTCATAGACACCACTCTGTGCAGAGGAGTCTAGTGGCTAAGAGAGCGGACTCTTGGTGCCAGATTCTCGGGTTTGAATACTAGCTCTGCCGTCCTGGGGCAGCTTTCCTTGTCTGTGCATCCATTTTCTTCATCCACAAAGTGGGGACATTAAAAAATACCTGCATGATTAAGACCATTGTTTGATTGAAATGACATATACATATAGCATACTTAAAAACGTGCTGCACATGATAAATGATCGGAAATGAGTGATCTTACTACTTTTGCTATTATTCCTAATTTTCTTTTGTGCGTCCAATCTATGTCCATATTCTCTATTTTTACCTTGTTTCCTCTTCAGGCCTCTGGCATGAAGCCATGTATATGCCTTAGTCATGACTGAAGGAAAGTTTCAGAGTTTACGGTCATCAGGTATCCAAATGGAAGTCCAGGAAGTAGGCTGGTAAATGCTTTGTAGGTTGTGAGAGTCCTAGAATTGGAAGCAACTGAATTCTTAGTCCCAGAAAGCCAGTTTCATCCCTGGAGGAACTCCAAAGAGTCCAATGTAATTGTTCTGGGTTTTGGCTAGTGCATAGGGATTTTTCAAAGCATTTCAGATACTTCTAATGCACAGCAATGAGGAGCTGGTGATTGATTACAAAGACCAATGATTCTTATCCTGTATCCCACATAAGAAGTATCTAGGGCCCTTTTATAAATACCCATGCTCTAGTCTCCCAGTGCAATTAAATCAATTTCTGGGATTACAGCCCCTGCATTACTATTATATAAAAGCTCCCCGGTAAATTTTAATGTGTCCGAAAGCCTTAAATTATATCTTAAAAAAAAATCATCCTAGGGAAAGCCACCCACAGGCAACTTTTAAAAGTTGATCTTCAACATTTTGAATGATGAAATTAAGTATATCGATTGTGATAAATTCAAGCAAAACATATATATTTAAAATAAAGGTGAACTTCAACAAGTCTACTTTGCAGAAATAGTCACTGTCAAAATCTTGGTCTGTTTTTTCATATTTCAAGCAAATTTTTTTTAATGAAAAATTATAAACATACCAAAATAGGGAGAACTGTAAAATGAAATCTTCTATATCCCTTCTCAAGTCTCAAAAAATATTAATATATGGGCTGAAAATTATTTTAAAACATTTCTTATTGAGGTTTAACTTACATACTATAAAGTGTACAAATATTAAAGGAGCACATCCAATGTTTATTTCAATATTTACCTTCACTCATATATCCACAGCCAGGTAGTGGTAGAACACTTCCATCACCTGAGAAGGTTCTCTTCTGGGCAGTCAGTCAATACCTCCTAAAGAGGCTACATTATTCTAACTGGTATCACCATTCATTATTTTTGCCTGATTCTAACCACATAGATTGGAATCATCCAGTATGTATTCTTTTGAGTCTGGCTTCATTTATTAAAGAAAAGCTCCATTTTTTTGTACACTGATAGTTTCTTCCTTTTTATTGCTGTGTGATATTCTAGTGTGTGATTTATCCATTTTCCTATTGATGGTTATGGTATACATATGTAATTACTTCACCTGAGGATAAAACTAAGTGTGTAATTGCTGGGTCTTAAGAGATATGTTTACTTCCTTTTAAAATTTTCACAAGATATTCTCTCTTTTTTTAAAAGAAGTTTTATTGAGATCTATTCACATTCCATACAATGCATCTAATGTGTACGATCAGTGGCTTTTAGTATAACCACAGAGTTGTGCATTCATCACCACAATAAATTTTAGAACATTTTTATTACTCCAAAATGAAAAACCCCATACCCCTTAGCAGTCACCTCTCAATTCTTCTATCCTTCCCTAGCCTTAAATAACCACTAATCTAATTTTGTCTTTATAAATTTATTTGCATTTACATTTTATATAAATGGCATCATAAAATGTGTAGCACTTTGTGCCTAGTCCCTTTCTCTTAACATAATGTGTTAAAAAATTATTGCTATTTATTATTTTTTAATGAGAAAGTTTGTAGGTTTATACAAAAGTCCCCATATACCTTCTTATTGTTGACACAGCATTAGTGTGGTTCCTTCGTTACAATTTATGAAAGAATATTACAATATTACTGTTAACTATAGCCCATAGTTGCATTAGTTCTATTTTTCTCATATACTACCCTATTATTAATATCTTGTCATAGTGATGTGCATTTGTTCTAGTTCATGGAAGAACATTCTTATATTTGTATTATTAACCACAGTCCATCATTTCAAACAGGGCTCACCATGCAATAAAGTCCCATGTTTTGTTTACTAATTTTCCTTCTAGTAAAATACACAACCCCAAATTTCCCCTTCCAACCACATTCACCAATATGTTTACTTTTACAAGATACTCCCAGATGATTTTCTGCAGTGGCTGAACCAAGTAATGAGAATGCCAGTTGTTCCACACCCCAGAAACACTTAATTTATTGGTCATGCTAATTTTATCCATTCAGACCAGGCAACATTTTGAAATGGATAAAAGTATATCTTTGATACGTCTACCTGTGAATTTCCCTCCAAGCAACTACCTATGTGCTTTTCTTCCCTCATATTTCCCATACCAATATCAGGGCAATTTATCACCAAATAAGCTCTGATACCTACTAAGATATCAGTTGATAAAAATGAGATGATAAACTAGAAGCCAGCAAGTATCATAAATTTACAAATGT
Organism: Myrmecophaga tridactyla; assembly: GCA_004026745.1. Taxonomy (NCBI): domain Eukaryota; kingdom Metazoa; phylum Chordata; class Mammalia; order Pilosa; family Myrmecophagidae; genus Myrmecophaga; species Myrmecophaga tridactyla. The sequence goes on along the minus strand of PVIY010009475.1, from coordinate 46,884 downwards.
GTTTTTAAAATTGAACTATTTGTCCACATTTATATATCAGATTTCATACAAAATTCTAGAATCCTAGACTATTTTGAACAAAAAGAAAAAAATAAACAGAACATCTGTGAAGAAGTCATTATTTCCATTTTAAATATGTTTCTGTTTTTCTCCTTTTCTGGGAATTGGGTAAGATTTCATTCAGCTAGTCATTTGAAGTTAGCTGTATCCATATGGCTTGCTTTGGCCAATGGATCATAACTGCAAATGAGATATATCCCCTCCGTGCAGAAACTTTAAGGACTAGACTGCAAGTTACCATTTCACTTTCCCCTGTCTTAGGACTTATGACATAATGGATCAACATGGGTCTTTGCCCTTTTGGAGCATCCTTGAGTGATTGTTTTGGGCAGAGGTGTCCTGACAAATTATTTCATAACTATCAAAACTTTTGGGTGCTGCCTCAGCATCCATTTCACTTCAGCTAAGCCAGATGCCTAAACACTATTATTTGGCCTAGTTAATGAAAAGCGCTCCAGTCCTGGGGTATAAGCTCTCCCAGAACCCAAACCCACACTGCAGCCAACACCCACATCACCCACATATCTCACCCAACACCCACGGCTGGTCCCAAATGATGAGCTAACCACTCCCGCTGCCCTCAGGCTCCAAGTTCCTTTTCCTTTTCCCATGTGTTTACCAAACCTTGACTCCTCTGAGAAATCTGTTAACCCCTACCTATGGACCACAGTAAGGGCACAAGCTCACAGGTCCCTCTCATTCTGTGTGTGTGCTCCCCATCTGCTGGTTGAGCCACCCAAGTTGACCAGCCTCTCATGGTGTCCCCTCTTTCTGGGACCTGTGAGTAACAAACGATCTTTTCTCATAAATTGCGGTCCTGGTTACCCTTTGTGTCACACCTGATCTCCACCTGGACCCAAATTTAAAATCCAGCTTAACCAATTCAAAGCAACCTTCATTGGCTATATAGTATAAGGAGGAAATTCTTATTGTTATAAGCCACTAAGAATTTGGGGATGTTTGTAACTGCAGCATAACTTACACTACCCTGACTAGCAATCTGGCCATCAAGTCTTACATGGTCCAACGGAACAATGTATTGGTGCTAAATACCACTCCTTCCTTTGGATGCCATGTGGGGTCTCCAGTTGGCCACAGGCTTGGCAGTCTCACATCACTCATTTATGTTATTTACCTGGCCTCAATAGGAATTTCAGTTCCTGACGTTATAATTGGGGAAGACAATATGGAAGACTGAAATCCTGTTGGATTTAGATAAATGAATTTAAATAGTGGAGTATTTTTTTTATGTCTCTTAAGCATCGATGACTTGAGACATCAACGACTCTGCATCTATTCCTTTATTGAGACAAGTTCTGATCACAGTGCTTTAGAGTTTCTCTTTATTTGGGGCAAAGGTCAGGAGAAGGCTTGGCTCACTTGAGAATCAAGAGAGAGGGGGAAAGAATCGAGTTAAAAAATAGAGTATAATTTTCCAAGAGAATGAATGTAGAGAATGGGGAACCGATGTTTAAGTTTTGCAGAATTTTTAATAAGGTTGATTGCAAAGTTTCGGAAATGGACAGAGGTGATGACAGTGTAATGAACAGCACTGGATTATGGGTGTAATTGTGGTTGAAAAGGGAAGCTTAGGGTCATATATGACATAAAAGTAAAGCTGGAGAATAAAACGTGGGACTGATAACAACGTGATCGCTATTGTGGATGATGACTGTGGCTAATGGTACAAATGTAAGACTACTCTCCACGAGCTAGACCAAAAGCACATCATTATTACAAGGTATTAATAATAGGATGGTATACGGGAAAATACAGCTACTGTAAACTTTGGACTATAGTTTACAGCAATATTGCAGTATTCTTTTATCAATTGTAACAAAGACATCATACAACACAAAGTGTCAATGATGGTGGGGGGGATAAGGATGAAGGGATTTTTCTGTTTTTGAGCAATGAAAATGTTCTCAGATTGATTTTGGTGATGCACAACCCTGTGATTATACTGAGAGCCACCGATTGTATGCTTTGGATGGATTGTTTGGTGTGCGAGTAAAAATGTTTAAAAAATAAATCTCAATATTTTTTCATTTAAAAAAAGAGAAAGGGAGAAAAATGAAGGGTCAGTAACTACCAGTGAGAAGGATATTCTTTCCTATTCAAAGTCAAATATAACAATAAGCCAAATTATAGGAAGTCATTTGTAAATTACTAAGTCTGGGTAGTGGCCAGGATAGTTCAGTGGTAGAATTATCGCCTGCCATGTGGCAGACCTGGGTTCGATTCCCTGCCCATGCACTTCCCCAAAAAACAAACAAGCAAACAAAAATCCAAAGAAACAAAAATTCAACATATGGTGCTGCAATAACAGGATTCTCACATGGATAAAGAATGAAATGTGACCCCAGCATACCAAAAGAAAAAAAAAATACTAAATCTGCTTATACTTTTTTTCAATTTTACTTACAAATTGCTGGGTTAAGTTTATTGATGCTTGGACATATTTAAAAAATTAATTGTCTGGTATGCAAGTGCTCTGAGCTAGAAGTATAAATATTGAGCCTTCAGCGTGCATACACTTGCTAACATTGCCTATCATTCCCTAAGAAAGAAGACTGAAATTTATATTCCAGTCAAAAGGAAGTATGAATGGGTCAGGCCAGCCTTTGTACAGGAGAAGGAGGAGAAGATCGACAGGGAGAGAGGAACAAGGAGCCTATTTTAGTTATACGGGGAAAATCCTAGGGCAAACCCCACTCAGACCTCAGTGGGTGCTCCTGGGTCTTGCTTGTCTTGATTCCCCTGGATGTTGGTGAGTGGAATGGGGCAGCCTGAACTCAGGGAGTTGGTCTCTCTTCAATTATAGAAGGGCCATCACCAGCAGAGACATCTTTGAGGCAGTCAAGCAGAGATCCTCTCAGGAACGCTTTTGAATAAATGAAGTAGTTCTGAATGGCCCATTGTTGAAATGACTGTATTTATTTAAAAAATGGATCTATGAAAGGGCTTGGTTGGAAGACAAGGCTCTGTGGGGGCACCGGACACCTCAGGAGCTGTGGTCTATAGGACACCTGGTCCATGGGTCCTAGATTTTTTGTTTCAGGCTTACTTTGTGAAACAAAATACATAAAAGGCATTTTCTCATGAAAATATATTGTTTGGCCTATAATTTTTATTTTTAAAAAACATGTGTTAGGAGGTACATCTTTTAGTATTAGGTCTAGATGCAAGTAACAGAGAGTTAAAGCAAGATAGATGTTTCATTTCTTTCTTACATGGATGTCTGTCATTGGGTAGCCTAGGAATCATATGGAAGCTCTACATTAGCTTTTACTGGTTCTTTGAGGAGTTCAGGAATCCGACTTCTACTGTCTTGTTGCTCTACTACTCAAGGTTTTCACCCTCTGAATCAGCTCATGGTCCAGGAAAGATGCTCCCATCACATTTTGTGATGAGTAAGGAAAGAATGAGCCAGAGTCAAAGGCTGGCAGCCGCCTATCTCCTAAAGAAGTTGCTATACTGAAGCAGAACTTTGCTACATCACGACACCTAGTTGCCTGGGAAGGTGGAAATATTGTCTTTATCCCAGTCTTCATGTGGAATCAGTGAAATCAGAGGTTATTGTATCAGTGAGGAAGAGAAGGACAGATTTATGGGGACATGTAGCACCTCCACCACATAACTCCCCACTCCTGATGTGTCCACAAAGAAGTAGTGAAATCAAAGAACAGTCCTGAACTTTCATCATCCCTTCATTTTCTTGCCTTATGGATAAGGGATGACTTTGACCTGTGAGCTTAAAAGAAGAATTGGGCATGAGTATTTAGTTTTCTGTCTTCTCTCTGTCTCTCTGGGAGGCATCCTGTTTGCTGGGAATACAGAGTCCTAGCCCCTCCACGGGATAAGTTTTGTAGTGGTAGTTTCCCTGAGAAAGGACTGTGGTTTTTCAGCTCCACCTAAAACAAAGAGCGTTACCCTGTGCACCTTTTTGTAGAACAATTGGCACTAGAAAATACAGCTGTGTCCTCTAAACAGCATTTCCAGGACTAAAATGATGTCTATTTTCACTGCGATGTCTATCTCTTAATTGATTTAATTCACAAGCAAAGACCAGTGTTAGCATGAAGCGATCTCTCAAAGCACCACCAATATGAAAACATTTTCTCTTGGAAAGTTAGAAAGCTATCAGTGAAGAAAATGGCACAACCTCTCCCTGATTTCCACATGCAGGCAGGTCCTCTGGCCTTATGCCAAACAAGTGGCATGAACTATACTTGTAGACAGAAATATACAAAGACATACAGAACAGGGGAAATCTACATACCCAGAAAACACAGAGCAAATGTAAATGTCATATTTTAATGGGAAAAATGGTGGTTGTTATAAAAACAATCACCCAAGGAGATACAAAAGATGGTAGCATTCCCAAGGATAATTTTCATAGCTGACTGTGATCCGATCTGCCAGACCCCTGAGTAAAATAGTCCAATCCCAGCCATGTTATCTGTCAGGCCAACAGGTAGGTAGGGGGCCCCTGGGTGAAATTGTTTTCAGCTGCCCATTAGCTGTTATTTCCCTTTTCCTATTCAACGTTAATGGTTTGAATCTGTGCTGAGTCCTCTGCTGTCCCCCATTTAATCTTCCCAATGTAGATGTATCTATCAAACAATGAAAATGTTTTTACAAAAAACACCAAAGCTAGATATTTTATAAAATAAATTGGATTGTGGCTGAGAAAGGTACCGGTTTATCACTATGAATGGATGAATAAATGAAGCAATCCTCTATATCACCTATGACATAAACATGTGAAATGTGTTTGTTAATTTTGTAACATAGTAATTTAGTTTTTCCTCCATAGTAGCAGATCATTGCAAAATCAGTCAGGATTATTGATATGGACTCAGTAAGGATGTGCTTTTAAATGTGATACGGAACAACAGAAAAATTTAAAGATTTTTTACATTTTATGATTATAATTTCAGTTATGAAAGGCACTTCATTGAAATGTTTCAAATCTCTGAAATTTTTGGTGTGATTCAAGAGCATTGATGAAAAAAAGGGGTTCTTGTAACTGTAGTTTTGCTTATACTACTAATTTCCAGTGTATCTTTGGACACATGACCTGGCCTCTCTCAGTTTCCTCATGTATACATTAGAATGTAGGGTAAAAAGTCCTTAATGCTTCTTCTTTTTTTTTTTTACTTTATTATTTTTTTAAATTTTTTTAAATATCAAAAAGCATGTAACAAACACAAACATTCCTATTTTGATCATTCCATTCTACATATATAATCAGTAATTCACAATATCATCACATAGTTGTATATTCATCCTCATGATCATTTCTTGGAACATTTGTATCTACTCAGAAAAGAAATAAAACAAAAACAGAAAAAAATAACTATAAAATCCTTTAAATCTATTCAGTAAGACTAATAGATTAGAACTGGCATATTTTTAGCGAAGAAAATGAGCATATTTTATGAACAAAAGCTATGAGATGGTGTTGTCCCCTTTGTAGACTTATTCAGTTTTATAACAGGAATGGGGGAAAAGCTGCCAGCAGCAATAATTTTGCTCAATTAGATCAATACATTTTGTCATTCTAATTGCTTTCCTCTGGCATCCCTCATCTGCCTATCCTTGCATAAGTAAATTTCTAAATATACATTATTTTCTAAATCCGTTTGCTTAACTCTAAATTGAAATAAAACAGATAGATTATATTTAATAACTGTTTGTAAGATAATTGCACAAACATGATTTTGAAGCTTTCATGGAAAACTTGATTTCTATAATTTTCTTAAAATGAATTTGTTTGTGCCTGCATTGTAGAATGGTTGCTACCATATTAATTGCAATGTATTTTACCTCATGAAATAGTAACAGAAACATTTTCAAAGGATCTGAAATTCAATTAAGCTGATGGTAGCAAATCATATGTCATCCCATATAGAATACAAAAGATTTTGTTTTTAGTTATTGCCAACAATAATTCATAAGAATAAAATAATTTTAATTATTATATTGATATTAAAACCTTTTTTCTCATATGCTTCCGTTAAAATCTGTATACTCTTTTAGCAGTTATATCACCTCTATTTTTGGCAACCTTGCAAAGCATATAATGTGAAAGCCTAAGAACAAAAAAAATCTCTTTACATGCCAAGCTGTACTCCCAGGAAAGTTAGAGAAATCTGTGGCTTCAAAAACACAAGGAACAAACAGAATATCTGAGTGTTAAGCACCAGCTGACACTTGCTTTGGCTTCTGTGAGGCAGGGTTTGCCAGTCTTCTTTAGCAAGGGAACTTGATTTTACCAAGTTAGTGGAGTCAGGATTTGAGGCCATGGACTATTGGGACAGAGACCCCCCCCCCCCAGTAAAGTGGTAACCCTTAAAGGGATGCACCACCACATAAAGTGTGGACTAGGAAAAAAATTACCCATTGGCAAATGGTAATCAAGAGAAAGCTTGACTGTTTTGCTCTGTGCTAGAGGCAGAGAAAAATGTCTATGGAGAACTCATAATCAAGATCAGTCCTCATTGCTTTGGAGTTCATATTTAAAATGCATACATGACTTGGGAAACACCAAACTGAAATATAATGTAAAAAGAGGTCTTCAATTGGTAACACTGCTGGGGAACTCGCAGAAGTAACAGCAAAGCTCTCTAGAGAGAGCACAGCCTCAGAAACAACCAGGTCAGAATGTCATGGATTGCCCAGCTGTAGTACAGTTAAACTTGAGAACACAGGAGGTAACGCCTGCCATTTTCCTGTTTCTGTGCCCCTGTATTTCTGTGTCAACATCCAAAGAAAACAAATATCACACAGATGTGAAAGAGGCACATGGCACAGTGGCTTGCAATGTAGTCTCTGGAGCCAGTGTCAAAGCATGGGTTGGTGGATTTATAACTAGCTGGGTGATCTTGTGCAAAACACCTAACCTCAGTTTTCTCATCTGTGAAATGGGAATTGTCATGGTAAACTATCTCATAGGGACATTATGAGAATTAAATGTGTTATATGTAGAAAATACTTAGAACCAGAATCTTGGCTGGCACTTAGAATGCACTACAAAACGGTTGGCTGCTCTTATTGTCATCATCAGTATTGTTATCATGGGTAATTGGTCCCATCATCCCACATATCTTATGATTAGTTAAATATTTCTCCAAATGTGTCCATAGGCATATCCATTGGATGTGGCATTCAATTTTGAGGTATACCTAGCGACTGTACAACTCAAAATTATGTGATTTCTGATGACTGCTTTGTGGACAATAAATGGTAATCTTAAAACTACCTTAGTGCAGAACATATTTTTAGAATTTACTACTTACCTTTTTTGTTATTAAATGTATTTAGATATAGAGATTTTTCAGTGTAAATATTTGCTTTACAAGTGTGCCTGTTGGTGTATACATATTTTGGCTTCTCAGAATCCAGAAAAAGTTACATGAATATGTATATACTTTAACATACACTCATGATTGAGTAAAGTGAGTACAGATTTACCATAGAAGGTAGGAATCATTGTCACCCCAGCCCCAACACCTCTCCCTGTTCCTGCCCCAGACATACATACTAGTGAACACTCACTACTCTTTTACTGCAGACATCCAGGAAAACATAATTAGGCAGCAGCTTTATGGTTGCTCCCTTGAGACTGGTCAACTGTACAAATTCTTGCATTGGCTCAATTCCATCTGTTCTCCCTCACTTCCAGGAGCTTCCTTGTTTCTTGCCAACTCTCTCTCATAGCAATTACAACAGGGGAAAGAAATGCCTCAGCATACCAACACCTTATGAATATTAGCTTTATCTCCTGAAAAATGGAATTAACTGATAGATGTCTGTCTCATGATGTGACTGTGAGAATATTATTCTTCTCTTTAGGAGTACTTTAGACTGAAATGGGATAAATGCAGTGCAGGAAACAAATTTAATAGCTACATAATTTCAAATGAGGAAATTAAGGCCAAGAAGGATTGAGCAATTTGCCACTGGTTAATACCTGAGTTAGGTTATAACGACCATTCTCAGGCTGTTAGAAGGAATGCCATAACCTGAAGGTGAATAAATGCTCACCCGATTGTGGAGAAAAAAAGAATTTATTCATTTTCTTGCAAAAACGGGTCCCTAACCAAAAAATGGTGGCCTGTACACCAAACAATAGAATCCCAAAATGGTTATACCTATGCCCAGCTCACAGACCCTCCCCGGTTTCTCCACTGATTGGATACTCCAGAGGTTACAGCCTATTTGGATAGTTTAACTAATTTGAACTTCCTGCCGAAGATTTCCCCTTTTATTATGATTTACATCTTAATGACCCTGACCATTAAGGATTTGGCATCAGTTCTAGGCTTGCATCAGAGACCCTCCCCTTTCCCTGCCTGCATCACCTTGTGTGAAAGCTAAACTTAGCTTGATTCTTACAAATCCTCTCTCTTTCTTTTCAAAAAAGCTTTCACATTTTAGTCTCTCTTCAAACCTGATAAGAGCCTTTTCATACTCTTCACCATTGGAGTCTTCCTCTTTAAGGGGGCTCTTGATGAGTCTCTGAACCAGACAGCAGGCACCTGGGATAATGCGGCACCTAAGTGCATCCCTGCTATGATGGTTAAAGACGTTAGCATGGACAGTGCCATCCCTTTCCATCCCCCAAACCAGTTTTCTAACCATCTTGTGAGAGGGTCATCAATGCCCGAATTTTTCACCAATTCTTCAGATAAGACCCTCAGACCTTGTAAAGCTTTGGTGCTGGTTCCATTTGGGGTTGTATTATTGGGGATAACTGTGTAACAACCACTCCTGACCTTAATGCGAATGCCTCCCTTTTTGGCTCCCCTCACGTCTAGGGCCATCCTATTCTCCCATGTCATTCAGCTAGTACCTTCCAACTCTTCTGCTCTTTCCTCAACTGCATCCTTGGTGTACCTGATCTGATTAATCCAATCCACACATTTTTGTGGTTGGTAACCCACCAGAATAAGGATGACTTAAATTCTGCAGCTACTTAATTTCTAGCCTTAAATTCATCTGGGATTTCCCTTAGCACCCCTATATTGTTTAAATAAACTCAATCCTCCTTCTTTTCAAATGCCAGGGTGAATGGGATGGCCAGTTGGACCAGAGTGCAGGTCTCTTTCCATTCTTGGGTAAAACTGGTTAGAGGATGCCCTCTCCACAGTACCGTCAAAGGTCTGCTGTGGTGTGGTTAAACTGGAGAAATTGCCAGTACTATCCTCAGTCACACTCCACACTTGGGTACACAAAACTGGTCCCAAGGTCCTGGAGCCCTAATCCCTTCTAGAGGGACAGCCGAGTGGTCTCTTGAGCCAAGTGAGAAGCCGGTATGGCCTTGACTTTTCCACCCCTGACTGGAAGGAAAAGAGAAGACAACATACTACAGTGTTCACCAGGAGTAGTTTCTGAAAAAGGAGCACGGCTCACTTGAACTCCTTTTTGTGTTCCTCCATACCCATCTGAAAGGGCATGACAAGATGGTGGGTCAGCCTGTTGTGCAAGCATAGCAGTTGCTTTTGTCTAGACTCTGGACTGTATCCATTCCACCCCGGCATTTGCGTCTCTGCACCCTGTCCCTAACCTTATGGTTTGCTCAAAATTTTCTGTTCTGTCCACCCTGACAACTTTGGGATTATTCTGTATTGGGAACTAACCTTTAGCTGAGTGTCCTTAGGCATTATTCAAGAGTTAACTGGAGAGCATTATTGGTGTTAGGGAGAGGACTTGTATTCTGAAACTTCCTAGAGGGCCCTCCCCAGTGAAGTCTGCCCCCATCCCATGTATTCTATCAACTATTACTGCATCTCCGCTGCCACCCCCTGCTGGATGTTTGTCTGCTTTCTTGATGGTTATCACCACCAGGTTACAGTAGCTTCTGCTCTATGAAATTAATTCCATGTCCACAATTCATCCTTGAAATTGGGTAGTCCCTCATGCATCATTCCAGGAGGGGCAAGGAGAGGCTCAACTGTAACACCCCCCTACTGATTCTAGACACAAGTGTTTGTTTTTCCCACTCAACTGCCATTGATTTGTTGAATCTCGGCAGTCTATGACTTGCCAAACATCAAATGTTAGGCCCGGAGGACAGGACTCTTTCACCTTAGGATGTAACCTACCCTTGGCAAATATTTCAGAAAACCTCTCTTACCCCAAACTGCCTCAGTCCAGCATCTTCTTCACCCTCCATCAGCTGCCTTCTCACAGTAACTTCTTAGTATTCAGCCTGCACTCTCCAGCAAATGCATTCTTGTGTAAACTCCCCTTATTTATTATACGCCTTCCAGCATTTATAACCCTGTGTGCCTAGGGCAGCATTGAAATTTTAAACTGTACCAATGGAAAGCTGCCAACTTCAAACTTAGTCCCCTATTTCTGAAAACTAGCCAGTAGGGACTTGCCTAACCCTTGCGCCCCAGATTTTTAAGCCTAAACCTTAAAAACCCTCCCCCTCCCCACCCAGCCATACTTTCTCTTGGTGAGAGAAATGCTGCCGGGGTGTTTTTTCCTGAAATAAAGGCTTCACTTAATCTCTTTTGTTCCACATCCTTCTTGGTGACTTTGCTGAGTTTGTCTTTCATTAAACTGTACTGTTTGGGGCTCTAAACCTCTAGTTACATCCATTATCAATCTGACAGGGCTTGTTGTGTCCCCAGTTTGGAGCATTATGACTAGTATAATTATTCTCATTTTAAATTGGGCCTCAGATCCCTCGTCTGTTTTCCTTGGGTAAGGCTGTTCTTTGGTCAGGTCACTATTAACTATTTTAGATTAAAGTACAGAATCCGAATGCCAAATCCCAAAAAACAAAAACAAAAAACGAAAAAGAAAAAAAGAAACCCTTTTACCCTCTCAACTATTGTCTCGTGAACGTGATTTTAAAGGGTCCAAAGTTGGAGTTATTTCCCAGGAATCAGACTGTACTGTTGGGACTTATCTTCCTGCTTAAATATTGGTCCTTTCACTTGGGTGTAGTGAGTTTAGCCTTTCTCTGCTGTCCGGATGGCCATTTCAGTTGTCAACGTCCTCTCCAGGCCAGTTGGAGTTTGGACTCTTTCCAAAATCTGATGAGGCCCCAACTGCTGGGTTTGTGTTGATGGGCAGCAAATTCAAGAGGTGGGGTCTGGGCCAGTAAGCCAGGGTGCCTGAGGGATGACAGAGCAGAGGACAAGCCAGCATATACTTCTTAAGGAAGAGGTTCTTTGTGAAGCCAGTTACTGGCATGGTCTGTCCTAAGGCAAAATTCTCCTCTAGCTTTGGACCTGTGAAACTCAGAATAAATTATTTGCTGCTGACATACAAAGGAGGGACAGAAATAGGATACCTATTCCATTTACATAAGGAGAAATTGGAAGGAACACAGGGGTCACCAGACCCAAGCAGTTTTGAAAACCTGCAGGGCAAACTTCATTAGATTTTAAAGTCTAAGAGACATTTATCTTCAGGGCTTTAGAAACTGGCAGTCCCACCCTTTCCAAGGGCCTATAAGGTGTCCTGCCTCTCTGCAATGCTATGCTACCCTGCGGAACACTGCAGAGACCACAACCCTCTCGGCTCCACCCTCTCCAAGCATTGGGGCTGCACCTGGGCTCTCTGTCATTTCCAGGGCACACACTCAACCCCTCCATGTGGTGGCAGCCGGGCTCTCCCCAACCCCATGGAATGTGCTTCACCCTCTCCAAGGCCTGGGTTGGCACCATTCCTTCATGTCAAGGTGGAAGGCCCATCCTCTCTACCTTGGGAGAAAACTCACCCTCTCCAAGTGCTTGGGTGGGTCTGCTCTCCAGGGCCAAGGCCTTCTGACTTCAGACCCCAGCCTCCATAGTTCTGCCTCTGAAGCCATTTTCCTCCAATACATCCCTTCCCTGCCCCTCCCAGTCTCTATTGGCAGTGGCCTTTTTTATACAGATGCTGCAACTTGCTGGCCTTCTATGTGATGGTTATAGGTCATGCCCATTAGTTAGTCCCATGGGTATTATTAGGTCCCTTCCCAACAAGCTACTCCCAGCTTCTGGAATGTAGGGCAGGGGGCCTATAATTTGGTTATCTTCCCAATAGATATCAGTAGGTTTGAAAATGGGGACTTTAAATCTTTCACCTTTTATCCCTGAAACTGTGAGGTAGCTACCGAAAATTCTATTCCCTTTGCAACCTGGGTCACAGAAGATGGAGCTGCTCCAGTGTCCACCAAAAATGTAATTTCTCCCTGATACAGGCCCACCTTTAGGTTTACCAAAGGCTCCTAGTGTGCTCTTGAGATGAGGAGGCTTTAACCTCCCTAATTTTCGAAATTCATCAGGGATATCCCCCGACTTTCTTTCTTTAAATTCAGGCATTCCCTTTCGTAATGACCAGGTTTCCCAGTGATAACACCCTGCTGAGTCCTGTGCCCTCCTCACTCTTTTATCCTCTTTGGCCCACACTGTTTCTCTGTGTCGCCTCTGCCTGTCTCCTCCCTGCTTTATCTCTAATTTCTTCTTGATCTTGTGGTTGACCATGCTCAACACGACTTTAGCTTGTAGCTTCTGCTTTCCTCTTCCCTTTTCACAACCCACTATAACCAATGGCCTGGCAGGGGAAGCTGTCCTGCAAAATGACTTGGTTTCTGCACTTGGTGGGCAGCCTGGGGAATACCCAGCCAGCATTTGCACTGGCCCCTTGGCCAAGCCCATCTCTAGACCATCCCTGCTAACCCATCCCTGGTACTGGTAACCACTCCCAGAGAGGCCAGCAGCTGTGCCGTCCTGGGAGCCTGGAGGTGGGCCACACATGGCGGAGGGGTTTGGGGCTTAGAGGAGGGAGCTGGGTGGATGCCAAGCCCATGCTCTCAGCCCCAATGCCTCTTTCCCTTCCCCTGCCCCTGGTCTACCAGGTGGCTCTGGTTTGCTTGCATTCCTGGGCTTAGCAGAGACTGTGGGTCCCTCCATGCAGTAGTGACCAGCACACGGCTAATGGCTATAGGGCTGCCAGGGCCAGCATGTGCCTCATTTCCACTGCAAGCAAGCCCTGTTCTCAGCACCTCTTTTCTGCTTCACTCTTGAGTTAACAAGACCCCTGGTAATTGGCACTTAGAAGATGCTCGGTGACTATCTGATTCCCTCATGCTGCTTCTCCAGAGCAGATTTAAAGCTGAGAGCTCCAGTGTGTCCTTTCATAGCCCTGACACAGAGCAGTTCTGAGCATCCCCCCCTTACCTGCTCCCCACCTCCCTCTCATACAACACCTCAGAGCAGACAAGCAAACAAAAGCCCATGCCTGTGCCAAAGAAGGTACAGGTGATCCTGCATCTAAAATAAATGTGGGAGCAGAGAAAGGAGCCCATTTGGGACTCAAGGGCTGCAATCACCATTACAATTGGAAACAGCAAAAACGTTACAACTATAATGTACTTTGAGACTTTCTTAATAACTCTTCTAGTGGTTTATCCCTCCACCCATCTATTTTCTGGACTGTTTTCTGAATGTCAGCCTAAGACCCCTTTACATCCTTGGGCCACAGGACTATCAGGGTCCATCCCTGAATATTTCCTTTCTTGGTTTCTCAACTTTTGCAGGTAAGCAGAGGAAGTTTTGTTTAAATTCATCCCTTAAAAAATGTAATACTCAACAAGATTTTGCTGGAAAAGATGCATCTTCAGTTTAACCAAGAATCCCTTGTGTCTCTTTAATCATCCAACTTCTCCTTGGCTGAGCTACTTGCCTAAATAAATCAGAAAGCAGGCATCTTTTCTGGCATCTTCAAATAATTCCAACATTATTGCTTAGAAGTAGTTGACAGGTCCTGTCAGAAGACACCATAACCCTCCTAGGAGTCCAATTCCTGCATTGACTGAACTCCTACAGGAAAATGCTCTCACATCAAGATAGTTTATTCACCCATTTGCTTCACTGTTATTAGTAGTAAGTCTGCAATTCCTGCATTTGGCAAAGGGATTTATTGTAGAGAAACCCAGACTCTGCATCAAGTGGTCACATACCACTTTGAAATAGTTTCCTATCGAACCAAAGAGGCAAAATTAGAAAATTACCAGAATATCAGTAACTCTTGGTAGCTTCTTCAAGTCCCTTTTAAGGACTAAGAATTACTGGATACTTTAAGCTGTCTTTTCCTTGAGATGCTGCAAAGGCTTTATCTAAGTTCTGAGATTTGGGTACCACCAATTTTATCCCCTGGATAGTGAGGCCTTAAAGATCTCACACAAAGCCAATCCTCATCTGCCCCATATTTTGGCCAGAATACATCGGGTGGCACAATGCTTTCTTTTGTCCAAATGTACATTTTTCTCTCCCTTGTTCTGCCGATGCACCAACATTCTCCCCATGGACTATCCAGGCAGGGCATGTTCCTGGAGGGGTGATTTACAGGTACCCCTCTCCCTTTTTTCCCTGGCCAGCTGACCACCTCTACCTACTCTGAGTCTTGCCTGGGTTCCTTTGTCTCGGTACCATCTCACTTCATCCGACTCCAGCCCTTTCCCTCATGGGAGGAGGGAATTGTGGATTGGAACTCTGTACTTTCTTACTCACTGCCAGGCTCAGCAGAATTCATCCGACCACCAAGGCAATACTTAATAGACTTAATAGCCTTTTTCTTACCTTGGTCTGTGCACAGAGTTGCCTGGTCACTGGGAGGCAGATTTCTCCTTTTCTCCTTCACAATCGGCTGATCTAAGTGTCTGGTCTTGGGCCCTTCTGGCTGCCGGAGGTGGGTCCCAATGGTAGAGTCTGAGTCTGCTTAATCAGTGGGGCATGCCTTCCCTTTGTCCTCCCCTGGGTCCTCCTCTGAAGCCTTGGATCCTGGACAAGCCCCCAAATTGTTAGAAAGAACATGTACTTGAAAGTGAATTAACTTTCACCCAATTTTGGAGAAGAAAATAATTTATTCATGATCTTGCAAGAACAGGTGCCTAATTGAAAAATGGTGGTCAGCACACCAAACAATAGAATCCCCAAATGGTTATACCTACACCCAGTTTGCAGAGACCCTCCCCTGTTTCTCTGCTGATTGGATACTCCAGAGGTTACAGCCTATCCAGACAGTCTAACTAATTTGAACTTCCTGCCAAAGGTTCCCTCTTTGATTTTGCTTTACATTTTAATGACCCTGGCCATTGAGGATTCAATGTTCTAGGCTTGAATCAGAGGCCCTCCCCATTACCTGCCTGAGTCACCTTTTGTGAAAGCTAAACTTAGCTTGATTCTTACAAGGTCCTGTAGTGCTCTTTCTTCTTCCTCACCCAAGGCATTAGAGGGAGCGTGCTACAAGAGATATGATATGAATTGACTCTAAAATTGTCTCAATAGACAAAGAGTTGGAATTGGTGAGTGGGATTGAGTCTCTTCCAGTCTAGAGGGCCACATGAGCCAAAAGCAAGGAGACATGGCTCTGTCACTTCACAACTTCATTGGTCACTCAACCTTTGAGGCCAAACTCACCCTGCATTCTTTATCAGGACACTGAATGCCTTCACCTTCTAAAAGGGAAATTTGGTGTTTCACACATGCTAACTCTGTCACCTGGTGACAAGAATGATTCTTTCTACCCCCATCCCCAATTTGGCTTATCTAGATTTCTATTTCCTTACAATGGTCTTTTATTAAATAAGCCATGCCTATGTGTGTGTGTGTGTGTGTGTGTGTGTGTGTATGGTGAAGTAAAATGTGAACTAAAAAATTATTGGATATCACAGGAAATATATCTGAATGTGCAATTTTAGTACAAATAGAGCCTTGCCCGAGTGTGATGCATTCAGAGAGGAATTTTTAAATAAGTCCAGGGAATATTTCTAAAAATTCCTTTTGTCAAATTCATGGAGTAATATGGGATCAGTTTTTAGCCACTGAAATAAAGGTAAAGAAAGATAAAGAAGTTTTACTGTATTTTTGTTCCTGAGATAATGCTATCATATGACCTGTAATGAGTCTAACAGAGTCCCACTAGGGCTGTGCTATTTCTCCAGGAGTGGATGATGTCTATTCCACAAGTCAGCAGTCATCACAGACTGAGAACTCTAGGCTCTGTGGTAAAGTTCTGGGACGTTTGGTTATGGAGTACCTAAATACTGCCCTCAAAATCTTTGGGAAAAATGATTAATTAAACACTGCTTGGAAGAGAATACATGGATTAAGTCAGGCTATTTACTGTTGGGAGGTTTATTATAAATGCTTTTTTACTCTTTATTTTTATCAAGCAATGAGATCATGAAAAAAGGGCTCACATTTTGAAAAATAAATCACCCTACTAGCAGTGATGTGAAAAGTATTTGATGTTACCTGGGTGATTGACTTTTTTCTCTTCTTGAGGCCAGGGCAGATGTAGGAAAAACATCTTGCAGACGCTGAGGCACCTTTGGACCTGGCACAGGGGAAGGAGGGCATCTGGTGAGAACAATCAGTTTCCTGAAACCCCCGGCAATTAAATAAAGCAGGACACATTGTTCAATCACAGGGTGTGAACCAGTCACAATAACCCTTTTTTTATTCTTTATATTCTGTGTGGCGGGGGTCACATTTCTTTCTTTTTCCATGTGAGTATCCCCTTATTACAGCACCATTTCTTGAATTTTTGTTTTTGTTTGGTTTTTCATTTGTTTGTTTGCTTGTTTGTTTGTTTTGGGGAAGTGCATGGGCCAGGAATTGAACCCGGGTCTCCCGGATGGCAGGTGGGAATTCTACCACTGAACTACCCTCACATCCCCTAACCCATTTTTTATAATCCTTAATTTGAATGTTTATTCAGCCTATTGCAATAACTTATTTATAACCCTTAATTTTATATCTAAAACCCCACCTCATTTTGCTTGGTATAATAGAAACCCTTGTGCCAAACAACCTGCGCAAATCTCTTTTTTGAGCATGTGTGCACTCACCCTTAGAAAGTGAACTTTTTTTTTTTTTTTTTACATAGGCAGACATCGGGAGTCGAACCCGGGTCTCTGGGATGGCAGGTAAGAACTTTGCCACTGAGCCACCATCGCCCACGTGAACTTTCTTTTTCTTCAATAAACTTTTCTCACTTGCTTATACCTGCTCTCCTCATCCTTGAATTCCTTCTCGCGATGAGACCTTGAGGTTGGAACAGGACTTCAGTGAGGAAGGAGCTCTGGCAGCAATCCTAGTGTTTTCATTTTATAAGAGATTGTTTTAAAGCTCAATTCCTTTGCATGAAGAAGTAGTGTAAAACCAGATCATTCTGAGGTCACATGGGAAATGTTACCTCCACATTAGGCTACCTCAAAGACAGAATCTGAGTTGCAGCCGTAGGTCGAGCTCGGCCCGCACACTCCCAGCACCATCTCCTTCTTCTCGTTCTGGATGCTGTAAACCGCCCTGCACAGGTTCCAGTGCTCTGCCACAAAGCCAGTGGTTATGCCAGGGGGGCACTGCACCTCCAGCTGCAAACGGAGCAGAGACTGAGGAGAGGACGTTATAGTCATACATTTATACATATCCATATATATATATATATATATACACATATATACATATCCATATATATATATACACATATATACATATCCATATATATATATATATATATACACATATACATATATATATGTACTTACGATCTGGATGTTTTCTAAATCAGGCCAGGACTGGGTAATTATTTCTGGGAGAGAGTCTTCCATCGCCTTCTCACTCGTGTCTTGCTGGGTTTGCTAAGAATGCAAGGCCCTGACCACTCTTAACCCAGGTATCTCAGTCTTGTATTGGTATCGAGCAACTGTGAGGTCTTGTCTTCCTTCAGGACAAAGATGAAGCTCAAATACTGCTTTCTATAAAATGGCCAGTTCCCCAACCTCAGTGTCCTTCAGCTCTGTATGCAGTATCCTCCTGGACAAAACCATGTCAACTCCGTCAGACTTATGGGCAAGGGGAATCCATGCGAATATGTTCATGCTGCTGGCTGCTTGTTACCGCTGATCTAGGAGTCTCATGTCTTTTGACAGAATCCATGAAATAGTAATAGGTTGACTTACTAGCTTTTAAAATTAGAGAAAATCAAATTCAGACCTGACATATATAACAGGAAAACAAAAGAAGAGTGATCCAGAAAAATTGCATGTTGTGAAGAGCAGAGCGTGTATATGTATACAAAGTCATTTTAGAAGACTTTAAAAATATTTTTCACAACATACTTTTAGTTTAATTATCCTTGTGCTGAAATAAATTATTATTTAATAAAGACAAAGAGTAAAATATTTGGTAGAAGCATGTATCAAAAGATAACCTGGGGTGGTGCGACAGTGGCTCAGTGGCAGAGCTCTTGCCTGCCATGCCAGGGACCCAGGTTCAATTCCAGGTGCCTGCCCATGCAAAAAAAAAAAAAAAAAAAAAGGTAACCTGACTATTTTTCTGATGTCATATCCACTTTACTAAGGGTATGAGTCCCCCAGGTCATCAGGAGGCAGGATCGCTCATCCTCATGGATTGCCAAGTCAAGTTGTTACTGTTCGTAAATGTCTATACTCACATATGTGTACACACACACACACAACAACCTGAGAGCTTCCTGGAACTAGTATCTCAGTAAGTTTATGTCTAAGAGATTACAAATCAAAATTATATAAAATAAATTAATTTGAAAAAGCATAGAATAGTATAATACATGACCAGCAGAAGGGATGAACTTTTGATACATAAAATAACTTGGATGAATGTCACTGTATGAAAAAGAAAATCTCAAAACTTAACATACTTGTTATGATTCCATTTGTTTAACCATTCTTGAAATAATGAAATTACAGTAATGGAGAACAGAGTAATGGTTTCCAGGGGCTAACAAAAGAGGTGAAACTGTTATGTATTTGGGTTGTGGTGGTGGAAACAGGAACCCACAAAAGTGATAAAACCAAATAGAACTAAATGCACACCCACAAATGAGTGCACACAAAACTGGAAAAATCTGAAAAAGAAATCTAGACAACGTTATTGGACAAAAGTCCCATACATTGGACTAATGTTGTAATTTCAATTTGCTTTCTTACTTTCCGTCTTTCTGGAATCTTGGAAGGCCGTGGTTAGAAGATTTCAGAAAGAACCCCCACATCATGTATATGAAGAAAAATTCCTTCTGTATCCTAAATGATCTAGGGTTAGGGGTGAAGAGCCATCTCAAGTATAAGGCTATTAGAGAGGCAATAACGAGGGAGTAAGATTTCTGGGAGTGGTAGCTAACAATCAATAAGCACTGTACCATTCACCAGGCACTGTTCTGAGCAGTTGACATGTATTTCCTGTTTAATCCTTAAAACAGTCCTCTGAGATATATACTATTATTATCCTCACTTTACAGGTGAGGAAATCAAAGCACAGGGAGAGTTGTAAGTATGGCTAAAAATTCAGTGAATAACCAGCATTTAGATATGACTACCTGGACTGCTGAGATGTCCCCACAGTTGTTACAAATAAAATCTGAATATGTTTATAATTAAATTTGCTTTAGAAAAGTATGTTATTTATATAAGTAATTTTGCGCTGGTTGAATGCAAAGGGTTACCTGATAACGTTTCTAAGTTATTCCTTACCTTGTATATTCTTAACTGAAATCCTGTGAGTGGGAGAGTCCCAGTTTCCTACTTCCAAACTTCTAGGAAAGATCAGAACAAAAGCGTCCCCTCCTCCACTCCAAAGATTAAAAAAAAAGCCTCATGGTTAAAAACTAAATAAGTGAAATGAGGCCAAGTATTTCATTGTTCAAGTCGAATGAAATTTACCCTATGCTAACGGAAGATCCTAGCTGAAACCTTACCAGCAAAACTGATTAAAGCCTTGATGGGAATTATATTTTTGTATTTCTGTTGAATCATTACATTGCTTTTTTTTGCACATGCAGGCACTGGGAATCGAACCCGGGTCTCCGGCATGGCAGGTGAGAACTCTGCCACTGAGCCACCGTGGCCCGCCCTATCATTGGTTTTTGTTTCAAGAATTTGTTGGTTGTGAATGACTAAATTCGTTTCACATCTACTAAAACTTTATAGTTCAGGAAACACAACTTAAGAATGCTATTCCTTAAAAATTGCTGTTGATAAGTATCAATGAGGTAGAATGTTTTTCTTTTTTAGGATTTTCCTCAGGAATTCTCATTCAATAGGCTGGAGTGGAGTCAGGGTTCTGAATTTTTACTTTTACCAAGAAATCCAGATTATGTTGATGCACTTGGTTTATAGAGCCACAATGTAAGGAACTATAAATTGAAATGATTGTTTTTTTCTGAAACTAGGGCATAATCTGCTGTCAAGGTGAATGCTCATTGCAGCATGATTCCTAACAGCCAAAAAATTAAAAAAGCTCAAATACCCATGAAATGATGAATGGGTAAATTAAATGTGGAACACATTTAATGCTGTGGAGTGCAGTTCTGCCATAAAAAGGAATGCAGTTCTGATACATGTGACAACATGCATGAACCTTGAAAACATTATAGTGAGTGGAAAAAGTCAGGCACAAAAGGTCGTGCTGTGTCATTCCATTTATGTGAACTATCCAGAAAAGTAAATCTACAGAAATATAGGTAGATCAGTAGTTGCGCCAGGCATTGGGAGGAGGGTAATTATGGGGAGGGGTGCTAATGGACACAGATTTACCTATGTGGTGGGGTGATGATTAAACTGGGATTAGATGGTGGTATATGCACAACCTTGTGAATATACCAAAATCCACAGTACTGCACATTTTCAAATGGTGAATTTTATGGTATGTAAATTATACCTCCACTAAAAACCAAAAGAACATAAGATAGGTCATGGTGAATGGCACTGAAATAAAATATCAAGTTACAGCTTGATTAAAATTTAAGATTGTCAGGTGGGCCATGGTGGCTCAGCAGGCAGAGTTCTCACCTGCCATGCTGGAGACCCGGGTTCGATTGCCGGTGCCTGCCCAGGAGAAAAAAAAAAAGAAAAATGTAAGATGGTCAGTACCTTGGATTTAGGAGGGGTTGACCCAATAACGAAGAGTTATGCTGCATTATATTCACATGCCAGGCACATACCTGGAGTAAACTGGAAAAGGATGCACTTCAGCCCTGCTGAGGGCTCAGGAAATGCTGAGGGGCTAAGTTATCTGAGCTCTGTGGATCTTATTTTTAGTTTCAAATAACATCTTTGCCATCACCTCCTAGATTATTTTTTCCAATCATACTGTGGGTTTCTGCTGCCTCTTTTCTTTTATCTGTTCATCTACTTTGCCTCGTTTAATTTGAGATACGGCAGTAACTTCTTAACCAGATTCCCTTATCTTACTTTCACTCTGTTCCCGGGATTCCTTCATATTACTCCAAAAGCTATTTTATTAGATATCCAACCTTTCATTAATGTGTATTAAGTGTGTATTAAGCTGCGAGGCCAAAAGCCAGAAACTAGGAAGGGAATGATGAACCAACTCAAGTCTTTGTTTTATAGTCTCATTGATGTCCTGTTAGAAAACATCTACAAAAAGAAACAAAGAAAGCAGCTGCAGCTTCCCCATGGACTCCAGGATAAACTACAAGCTCTTTAAGCAGCGCTCTGGACCCTTCACCTCCAATTCTCTGCACTTCTCCTGGCATTTGTTCCATACATGCCTCATTACAGGTCTTTCATGATCCTGTGTGACATGCTTTTCTTTCTGGCAGGCATGGTCCCTTCCCTCTTCTCTTTGATTAGGAAACTCTTTATTATACAGTAAAACTTGACTTCCTCAGTTAGGGCTTCTCTCAATTCCCTGGAAGCATCAACTACTCTGTCTCCTGTGTCCCTACAAAATTCTCAAAAGTATTTCTATACAGAACTTAGAGAAAGCCATCATTGTTTACAAAACTTCCTACCCAGTGTACTGTAAATTCTCTGAGGTCAGGAATCTGTTCTAATTGATATTTAGTAAACTACCTGGCATCTAACAGTTGTTCAATATTTGTCAAATCAATTAATTAGCTAGTTAATTAAAAGAGCAATAGTAACCCCTAGTGTCATTTTCTGTGGGGATGAAAGGATTGCTTCTTAATATTTAATCTGTCTGGTACAGAATGGAAATTGTATACCAGGGGGGCACTGGGTTTGGATCTGATACATTTAAATGGGAATTATAGTCAAGAGGGGCATTGAGTGTTAGATCCAGGAATTTTGTTTAATTTCCCATTTTTTACTGCAAGCCGATCAGGGGGTTGTAACAAGTACACCTGGAGGGACGGGGCACACAATTTACAAATGGAATGATAATCTGATGAATGAATGCATTTTTTCTTAGTATGATAAAACATCAATATATGTAATCACTATGAAATGCACTATCATATTTATTATAGTAATACAATTAATTTATGATGTATGATTATTGGGCATCAGTCTATACATGTGGTAAATTTTTAGACCGAACATAGAATAAATTATAAAGCTGAGCAATTATATTGTGCTTGTGATTGAAACAATGAGGTCTTATACTCATGGTTCTATTGACCTGACGTCAACTCTTACCTACACAGATAAAATTTTCCCTAAATAGCAAAAATCATTTGTCCTATTACATAATATGAGGGACATAGGAATAATCAGAGTGAATCTGATTTTTTTCCCCAAAACATTTTTGGAAAGTAGCTGTGCCTAAATGAATTAAAAATATAACACAATAAATGCTTAATGATGATAAAAAAATAGTGGTGCCGCAAACAACTCAACTGGAAGTGATTTAGTCAGCATTACCAGGGGTTTGTGGCCCGCTTTATTGTTTTCACTGCAAGGGAGATGCTGAGATCATGTTTCATGATACTGCACCCTGTTCCTTTCATTGAGACTAGAGGCATTTCTGCTTGGATTATGTGATGGTGAAGTTCATGTGTCACCTTGGCCAGGTGATGGTGTCCCGTTGTTCTGTCAATCAAGCCTTGGCCTGCTTGCTACTGTAAGGATTTCCCATGCATTTAAATCATTAATCAGTTGATTGCATCTATGGCTGATTACATCTACAATCAACTAGGAGATGGCTTTCAATCATGAGAGAAGTTTCATCCAAATATTTGAAGTCTAACAGGAAGAAGTGAAGACTAGCTGTTATTACCTCTTGCTGCCCTTATTTTCTCTTTACCTGATTTTCCCCACATATTTTAAATTATCTTTTTTACATTTGTGCCACTATGTCTCCATTAATCTTTCTTATACCAAAGATAAGTAGACTGCTATATTCATTTATAAATACATGGATATTTTATGTTCTCCAAATAATAAGCATAATAATAAGAATTCCAGAATGAAATGAGCTCAGGCTTTTATTAAGGAAATCAATCATAGAATTCATATTTGAAAATAAAGCATGATAACATTTGTTCACAGAATACCTACCTGCTGATACATTTGAAGAATTGTAATTATGAAAAATAAAATATTTTGATTTCTAATTTAGATGGTTATTATTACTTAGCAATATGTAAATGAAGTTTTGTGATGTATTTTCGCCTCCAGCTACCATTCATTCATTCTTTAATTGATTCAACCAATATTTACCAAGGGCCTGTTATGTGCCAGGCTCTTATAGATACTGAGAATATAGCAAGAAAGCAGACTGACAAATGCTCATCCTGCTGGAGCTTATATTCTAGCAAACCAAAATTAAAAAAAAGTCTACAAATTTTAAGCTTAAATCTAGATAGAATAATTACGAAGAAAACCAAATAAATCTTTAATAGAAACACGGATGAAGAATGCCAGGAGGGTCAGGAGAGCCTTTAAGAGGAGGTGATATTTGAGCAATTTGAACTATGAAAAGGAAACACAACATTAAAACTTTTGGAAAAGAGTTTCAGAAAGACAAGGTAGTGCAAAGCCACCGATATGAAATGGGCTTGGGATATTTGTGGGCGAGAAAGAGAGAGGTCAGGTGCGACTGGCACGAGGAGAATGAAGAGGATGGAGGTAAGAGATGTACGCAGAGATCAGATCATATCTGAAGAACACGGAGAGACTTTGGAACTTGTAATTGAGTTGGGAAGTTTGGAGAGGCGTTTCATCCGCGGAGCGATGAGACGTGACTGGTATCTTTCAAGGAGGGAAGAAAGCAGGGAGCAGTGAGAGAGAGCTGCGGAGGTTAACCCAGGAGGGAGCTGAGGCTGACTGACACCAGCGAAGTGACACTGGAGAGGGCTGGATGTGGTCACACATGGCCTTGTTTGGAAGCAGAATCTACAGGAGTTGCTGCCAGACTCCCGAAAAGAGAGGAGTCAAGGTGGGTCTCAGACGCTTGGAAAGGGCACCTGAGCTGATGGTGAGCTAGAAAGGAAGATGGTGGGGGAGCAAGGGTGGAGGCACACTGTTGAGAGCAGGAATCAAAGTTCAAATTGGGACATACCACACTTAAGAAGAGAAGAAAATGGAGACAAGGTAAACATTTAAACGGAGAAGATGTACAGGCTAACGTTATGAGTATAGCCTGAGAAGCTGGGATGAGATTTGAAACAAGGTGTGTGTGTGTGTGGGGGGTGGGGGTGGGGGGGCACATATTTAGTGGATTCAGACAGACCTGAAAAAAGTAAAAGAGGTTCTCATCGTAGAAAGGAATTTCAGGATTTCCAGATTTAGAATGATGACAGGTAGTAGCAATGTGAATATCATCAACAAAGATATGATTTGCTGAATGCATAAATAGCTCTTAGACAAAGGGCCAAAGCTTTGCATATATTGTCTCTAGTAACAACAACATCTCTTTAAGACACATATTTTATCCCCATTTTATAGATGTGAAAATGAATTTAGAGAGAAAAAGAAACAATTGTACATCTTAGTAAATGACCAATCCTGATAAAGTCAAGTATTTCTGATTGCAAAGCCCATGTTCTTTCCATTATGTCATCCTATTAAAGTATAGAATGTGGTCATTTTCCTTGTTCAACTGGAGTGGAAAGCCACCATGCAGAGCAGGTCAAGAAAGCGCTAAGACACCATATGAGCCATGGCTACGGATACTGAGTAGGACCCAGTGAAAGTCACCATGGCATAAACCAGTATATAGTTTTCCAGTCCAAGAGATTGTCTTGCCAAGCATGGGCCAAACAGACCCAACAGGCTTGAACCATCTCCAACCCTACCTTTGGACCCTGAGTTACTTGTACAGCGTCCTTTGAGTCTCAAGAAGTAAAGATGTGTGCTGGGGCACACCCAAAACCAGACCCCATTAAGGGCCAGTCAAAGGAGTTCAAGGGATTGGTCCTATCCCTTCAATGATAATCAGCCCTGGTATTTAGGAAAATGAAAACACATCTTTCCAGAACCTTAAATCCTGGGCACTCTAGGTATGTGACCTGGAACAATCCTTACACGTGTACACAGAAAATATGTACCGGAAATTCTTAAACACACTTTTCATAACAAGAGAAACTAAAAAATCTTCTTAATATCGATCAACATTAAAAAAATAACTTGTGATAAACAAAGATGGGATAGGATACTTTTTCAATTCCTAACTATAGCCATATATATCAAAAGGGAGGAATCTCAAAAATACAACATGAATCTAAGCTACCAAGGGATGAGGTAGGAATAGAGAACGTGAAGTTAAGGCTTAGGTTTCCTATTTGGAATGATGGAAATATTTTGGTAGTGGATGGTGGTGATGATAGGACAACATTGTGAATGTAATTGACAGCACTGAAATGTATATCTGAATGTGATAAAAAGGGAAAAAATATGTGTTAGATTACATATAGGGTCAAAGAATAAGATAAAAAAAAATCATGTGACTGCATTATACAAAGAGCAAACGCTAAGTTAAACCATGGACTATAATTGTACAATTATATCATCATCTGAAGCATAAGTTCCACATCAGTGTGAGATGTTACCAATAGAGTGGAATGTGGGAATCTTATATTTTATGCATGATTGCTCTGTACACCCACAACTTCTCTAATAAGGAAAAAAATACTACAGTGAACAAAAAAGGAAGTTCTTGGTGATTGCATATGCCATGATTCCATTTAAGAATCTTCAAAAACAGGAAAACTGTTCTAGTTTGCTAGCTGCCAGAATGCAACACACCAGAGATGGATTGGCTTTTAATAAAAGGGAATTTATTTCATTAGTTCTTCAGAGGAAAGGCAGCTAACTTTCATCTGAGGTTCTTTCTTACATGGGAAGGCACAGGATGATCTCTGCTGGTCTTCTCTCCAGGCCTCTGGGTTCCAACAACTTTCCCTGGGGTGATTTCTCTCTGCATCTCCAAAGGCCTGGGCTAAGCTGTGAGTCCTGAGATGAGGTTTGCTGAGCTGCTTGCACTGTGCTATGTTGAGTCTCTCATTTAAGCACCAGCCAATTAAATCAAACGTCATTCATTGCAGCAGACACGCCTCCTAGCCGACTGCAGATGTAATCAGCAACAGATGAGGTTCACGTACCATTGGCTAATGTCCACAGCAACAGAACTAGGTGCCTTCCCCTGGCCAAGTTGACAACTGAATCTAACTACCACGAAAACTAGAAAAAACAAAACAAAAAAAACTGTTTTTCACAAATGCCCACATAAGGAAAAAGCCCTAAAGGAAAGCTAGGGAATAAATAGCACAAAATTCAGGGATAAGGGTTATGTGTAGGGAAGGAGAAATGAGGGCAAAGTGAAGAGTGACCACAAAAGGCAGGATGGTGGAAGAGGGTTGATGGGTTGCTTTTCTTTGAACAGTGCATAAATGTTTAAATATCCATTTTCCACTGAGCAATTACATAGTGAGTATGGCTTTTTCTAACTGGAGGTTTATTGTTCCTTTCTAGATTATAACTGGGGATTCTGAACATTTAAGGAACCTCAGTGGAAACTTGTCACAGAAGAATATCTATGTATCTATCTACCTACCACCTACCTATCTACCCAACTGCCTTTCTGACTGTGCTGGTTTGAAATGATGTATGCATCCTAGAAAAGCCATATTTTATCCTAATCCCATTTTGTAAAGGCAGCCATTTCTTCTAATTCCTATTCAGCATTGTATGTTTGAATCTGTAATTAGATCATCTCCCTGGAGATGTGATGTAATCAAGAGTGGTTGTTAAACTGGATTAGGTGACGACATGTCTCCACCCATTTGGGTGGGTCTTGAGAAGTTTCTTGAGTCCTATAAAAGAGGAAACATTTTGGCAAATGGAAGCAATGCGGAGAGAGCAGAGAATGCTGAAGCACCACAAAGCAGAGAGCCCATGAGCCAGCAACCTTTGGAGATGAAGAAAGAAAATGCCTCCTCGGGAGCTTCATGAAACAGGAAGCCAGGAGAAGAAGCTAGCAGATGATGCTGTGTTCGCCATGTGCCCTGCCAGATGAGAGAGGAACCCTGATTGTGTTCACCCTGTGCCTTTCCAGATGAGAGAAAAACTCTGACCGTGTTCAACATGTGCCCTTCCACTTGAGAGAGAAACCCTGAACTTCATTGGCCTCCTTGAACCAAGGTATCTTTCCCTGGATGCCTTAGATCGAACATCTCTATAGACTTGTTTTAATTGGGACATTTTATCAGCCTTAGAATTGTAAACTAGCAACTCATTAAATTCCCCTTTTTAAAAGCCATTCCATTTCTGGTATATTGCATTCTGGCAGCTAGCAAACTAGAACACTAATCTATCCATATACACATAAAATAAATGTTGCATTATTTTAACAACCAGTGAATCTAGGTGAAGATATAAATTTGAATTTTATTCAAAATAAAAATATTCAGGGTAAAAATACAGAATTCTAGACCCAAATCTTAATTATTATTCTTGGAGCCAGGCTCTCAAATCTCTATTTTTATCAAGAGTCCCAGGTGATTCTTATGATCAAGCATATTTGAGACGTATATAGTATAAATAAAATTAATAGTTTATTAATAGTCCTTAATCAGGAAAATCATAAATTAGAATTTAGATCAGATTCAAGTGATTGAATAACAATAGTGAAAAAATCTATAAAATGTTGTGAAAAGTAAGTAATAGCGATGAATCTAAACAAAGCCTAATACTCAGTGCTTCATACCTGCAGTTGCTCAAAGAGTTCTTTCTACCTCCCCTCTCCCTTTAGACTCTTGTTTCTTTTTTGTCTACCACCCTATAATCTCCTCCCTTTCATACAACTTTACAATGTAATTGAGTTCAAGTAGTATATGAGATAGGACAGTTTGCAGTCGGAACAAAATTAAGTTAACTTAAGCTTCTCTTTTTTAAGAAAAGTCTTTTTACTGAGAAATCATGACACACAAGCATTCCATACATGGTGTACAATCAGTAGCTCACAATATCATCACATAGTTATGTATTCATCACCAAGATCTTTTTTTGAACATTTGCATCACTCCAGAAAAAGAAAAAGAAAAAAGAAAAACTCACACATACCACACCCTTTACCCCTACCTCTCATTGACCACAAGTATTTCCATATACTCAATTTATTTTACCCTTTGTTCCCCCTATTATTTGTTTAATTTTTATCCATAATTTTTTTGGTCATCTGTCCATACTCTGGATGAAAGGAGCATCAGACACAAGGTTTTCACAATCACACAGTCACATTGTAAAAGTTATATCTTTATACAGTCGTCTTCAAGAATCAAAGCTATTGGAACACAGCTCAGCTCAGGTATTTCCCTCCAGCCACTCCACTACACCATCAATTAAAAAGTGATATCTATATAATGCATAAGAATAACTCCAGGATAACCTCTCGATTCCATTTGAAATCCCTCAGCCACTGAAACTTAATTTTGTCTCATTTCCCTCTTCCCCCTTTTGGTCAAGGAGACTTTCTCAATTCCTTGAGGCTGCATCCTGGCTCATCCTGGGATTTTTGTCCCATGATGCCAGGGAGATTTACACCCCTGGGAGTCATATCCCATGTAGAGGGGAGGGCAAGGAGTTTACCTGCCAAGTTGACTTAGAGAGAGAGGCCACATTGGAGCAACAGAAAAGGTTCTCTGGGGGTGACTCATAGGCCTAATTTTAAGTAGGCTTGCCTATTGTGGTAGTTAGATTCAGTTGTCAACGTGGCCAGGTGAAGGTATCTAGTTCTATTGCTGTGAAGGTATCTAGTTCTATTGCTGTGGACATGAGCCAATGGTATGTGAACCTCATCTGCTGCTGATTACATCTGCAGTGCTGTAATGAATGATGTTTGATTTAATTGGCTGGAGCTTAAATGAGAGAGCTCAACGTAGCACAGCCCAAGCAGCTCAGCATACATCATCTCAGCACTCACAGCTCAGCCCAGGCCTTTGGAGATGCAGAAAGAAATCACCCTGGGGAAAGTTGTTGGAACCCAGAGGCCTGGAGAGAAGGCCAGCAGAGATCACCCCCTGTGCCTTCCCACGTAAGAAAGAACCTCAGTTGAAAGTTAGCTGCCTTTCCTCTGAAGAACTAATGAAATAAATCCCCTTTTATTAAAAGCCAATCCATCTCTGGTGTGTTGCATTCTAGCAGCTAGCAAATGAGAACATCTATCCTTTGTCAGAATAAGTTTCATAGGGGCAAACCCCAAGATCGAGGGCTCAGCCTATTGATTTGGTGGTCCCCATTGCTTTCTCTTTGCAAATACTTCTTTATTCACTGCCCAAATTACTCTGGGATAGGTTGAGCATCACACTAATCTGGACAAACCAACAGAGTTTCACACCCTATTCAAGATTCCATGTACTTATGATGTTTAATTAAACTGACCATACAAGTTAAATTAGGCAATGCACTACCCAAAATATAAATTTTGGACTAAATAAGCATCTCTTCCTTTGATCTCACACAGAAATTGAAGTTTTAACATATGGACAACACCATTCTTTACCCTGTATTCTGATTTATGTTAGTCATATCCAAATCAATTTCATTCATATCTCTACTTGAAGTCTGATCACTTATTCAACTTTTTAAACAGTTCCTGTATATGGCATACTTCTGACTTTCATAGCTTCAGTGTTCAAACTCTGAGTCTAAGGTGTTGCATAAATACCCGAAGTTTCTGGGAATGCCCAGGTTATAAACAAAAAGCTCAGTATCTCAGAATTTAGAAATAGCAGTTACAACTCCTGAATATATGTGACTGCTGCAAGAGCTTACAATCTAGGACCCTTTACAATAGGCCCAAACCTGATAACCCATGTTCTCAACTTCAGTTTACTGAGTTTTTACATTACAGTTAGTCCATATGATTTAGCATGATAATATTTGTCTTTTTGTTCCTGACATTTCATTCAGTACAATCCTTAAGGTACATACACCTTGTTGTGTCCCTCACAATTTCATTCCGTCTTGTGGCTGCTCAGTCGTCCATTGTATGCACACACCATAGTTTTCCTTTCCATTCCTCAGTCGTTGGCCATCTCAACCTATCGTGGATCATGAACACTGCTGCCATAAACACCAGTGTGCAAATGTCCATTCGTGTCCTCACACTCAGTTCCTCCAGGTAAATACTGAGCAATGGGTTTTCAGATCATGAGGCAACCCTACCCCCAGCCTCCTGGGGAACCACCACACTGCCCTCCAAGGGGCTGCACCTCTCAGTTTCACTACCAACAGTGAATAGGTTTTCTCTAGCAGTTGTTTCTCTCTGTTCATTTTTAAACAGTTTTATTCACATATCATACAATCCAACCTAAGTGTATAGCATGCCTTCACCACCATAATCTGTATGTAGACATTTCCTTCACAAAAGAATCCATAACCGCTCCCTCCTGCCCCCCGCCTGTTGCGGTTTAGTTTGGCATAAAGCTTTTGCTACATTCAGTGAAAGCATATTACAATGTTACTGATGACTATAGACCCTAGCTTGCATTGATTGTACATTGATCACACAATCTATTTTCAACACCCTGCAATGTTGACATTCATTTGTCCTCCCTCATGCAAAAAATGTTTTTTAATTGTACATTTAATCACCATCATTGTCCACTCTAAGTATTCTTAAATCTTTACTCTATCTTTCCTTATGGTTTCATGCATACCCCCACCCTTATCCCTCAATCATATTCACATTTAGCTAATTCAGTGCACTTATATTATTGTGCTACAATAAGGTAGTATTGTGCTGTCCATTTCTGAGTTTTTACAGTAAGTCCTGTTGCACAATCTGTATTCCTTCAGCATCAAATGCCCAATCTCGACCCTATTTTGATCTCCTGATAACCTGTGTTCTTAGCTTCATTTCTCAAAGGTAGCTCATTAATGTTGGTTCATATTAGTGAAACTGTACAGTATTTTTCCTTTTGTTTCTGGCTAATTTTACTAAGCATAATGTCCATGTTGTTACATACTTCCTGACTTTATTCTGACTTATAGCTGTGGAATATTCCATTGTATGTGTATACCACAGTTTGTTTAGCCACTCTTCTGTGATGGACATTTGGGCTGTTTCTAACTCTTGGCAATCATAAATAATGCTGTTATAAACATTGGTGTGCAAATGTCCTGTTGCATCCTTGCCCTCCTGTCCTCTGAATATATACTTAGTGATGGGATTGCTAAATCATATGACAATTCTATACTTATCTTCCTGAGGAAATGCCAAATTGCCTTCCAGAGTGGTTGTACCATTTTACATTCCCACTAACAGTGGATAAGTGTGCCTCTTTCTCCACATCCTCTCCAGCACTTGTTTTATGTTTGTTTTTTTTTTTGACAATGGCCATTCTAGTGGGTGTCAGATGATACCTCATTCTGGTTTTGATTTGCATCTCCCTAATAGCCAGTGAAGTTGAGCATCTTTTCATGTGCCTTTAACCTATTTATATTTCCTTTTCTGAGAAGCGTCTGTTCATGTCTTTTGCCCATTTTTAATTGGGTTGTTTGTCTTTGTGTTATTGGGTTGAAAAAATCTCTTAATATATTCTGGATACTAAACCATTATCTGATATGTGGTTTCCAAATATTGACTCCCATTGCATAGACTGCCTTTTTAGTTTCCTGACAAAGTTCTTTGATGCACAAAGGTGTTTAATTTTGAGGAGTTCCCATTTATCTATTTCTTCCTTCAATGCTCATGCTTTGGGTGTAAGATCTAGGAAATTGCCTCTTATTACAAGTTTTATAAGATATTTCCCTACATTTTCTTCTAAAAGTTTTATGGTCTTAGCTCTAACATTAGGCCTTTTATCCATTTTTAAGTTAATTTTGGTCTTTCATTGTTTTGCATATGGATATCCAGTTTTCCAAACACTATTTATTGAAGAAGCTGTTCTGTCCCAGGTGGGTTGGCTTGAGCACCTTATCAAAGATCAATTATCCATAGATGAGGGGGTCTATTTCTGAATACTCTATTGTCTTTTGTATCCTTACATTTATTCCTAAATATTTGATTATTTTGGTTGTTATTGTAAATGAATTTTTTCTTGATTTCCCCCTCAGATTGTTCATTACTGGTGTATAAAATACTACTGACTTTTGGGTGTTGATCTTATACCCTGCCACTTTGCTGTACTCATTTACTAGCTCTGGTAAATCTACTTTGCAGTAGATTTTTCAGGGTTTTGATGTACAGTATCATATCATAGGCAAACAGGGAGAGTTTTACCTCTTGCTTTCCAATTTGGATGCCTTTTATTTCTTTCTCTTGTTGGGTTGTTCTGGATAGAACTTCCACACAATGTTGAATAACAGTGGGGACAGTGGGCATCCTTGTCTTGTTCCTGACCTTAGGGGGAAAGCTTCCAGTCTTTCCCCATTGAGGATGATATTAGCTGTGGGTTATTCATATATTCCCTTTATCATGTTGAGGAAGTTCCTTCTATTCATATCTTTTGAAGTGCTTTCATCAAAAATGGATGTTGAATTGTGTCAAATGCCTTTTCTGCATCAGTTGAGATAATCATGTGTTTTTTCTGCTTTGATATGTTGATATGGTGTGTTATATTAATTGATTCTTATGTTGTGCCATCCTTGCATAACCTGGAATAAATCTCACTTGGTCATGGTGTATAATTCTTTTAATGTGCTGCTTGATTCAATTTGCAAGAATTTTGTTGAGGATTTTTGTGTCTGTATTCATTAGAGAGATTGGTCTGTAATTTTATTTTCTAGTTATCTTTGTTTGGCTTTGGTTTTGGGGGTAATGCTGGCTTCAAAGAATGGGTTAGGTAGCTGTACCAGTTTGAAAAGGTTTATGTACCCTAGAAAAGCCATGTTTTAATCCTAATCCCATTTTATAAAGGCAGTCATTTCTTCTAATCTCTATTCAGTAGTGTATGTTGGAAACTTTAATTACTTTATCTCCATGGAGATGTGACTCAATCACTGTGTGTATTAAACCTGATTAGGTGGAGACATGTCTCTACCCATTCCAGGTGGGTCTTGATTGGTTTTACTGAAATCCTTTAAAAGAAAAAGCACTTTGGAAAAATCTAGAGAACAAGAGAGAAAGCCAGGAGATTTGGAGAGAGCAGAGAATGCCACAGCATTGTAAAGCAGAGAGTCCACCAGCCAGCAACTTTTGGAGATAAAGAAGGAAAACACTTCCCAGGAAGCTGGAGAGGAAGCTAGCAGATGACACCATGTTCACCATGTGCCTTTCCACTTCAGAGAGAAACCTTGAAACTCATCAACCTTCTTGTATCAAGGTATCTTTCCTTGGATGCCTTAGCTTGGACATTTCTATAGACTTGCTTTAATTGGGATACTTCCATGGCTTGAAAATTGTTAATTTGTAACTTATTAAATTCCCCTTTTTAAAAAGCCATTCCATTTCTGGTATATTGCATTTCAGCAGCTAGCAAACTAGAACAGTAGCTTTCCCTCCTCTTCAATTTTTTTGAAGAGTTTGAGCAGAATTGTTACTATTTATTTCTAGAATGCTCAGTAGAATTCACATGTGAAGCCATTTGGTTCTGGACTTTTCTTTTTGAGGAGCTTCTTGATGATTGATTCAATCTCTTTACTTGTGATTTGTTTGTTGAGGTCATCTATTTCTTCTAGAATCAATGTTGTTTGTTCATGCCTTTCTAGGAACTTACCAATTTAGTCTACATTGTCTAGTTTATTAGTATATAGTTGCTCATAGTATCCTCTCATTATCTCCTTTATTTTTTACAGAGACAATAGTTATGTCTTCTCTTCCACTTCTGATTTTATTTATTTGCATCCTCCCTCTTTTTTTTCTTTGTCAGCCTAGCTAAGGGTCCATCAATTTTATTGATTCACTCAAAGAACAAAATTCTGGTTTTGTTGATTTTCTCTGTTGTTTCCATGTTCTCAATTTCATTCATTTCTGCTCTATTTTTTGTTGTTTCTTTCCTTTTCTTTGTGATTATTTTGTTGGCTTTCTCTAATTCTTCTAAGTGAACAGTTAATTCCTTCATTTTTGCTCTTTCCTCTTTTTAAATAAAGGTATTTAAGGCAATAGTTTTCCCTCTTAACACTGCCTTTGCTGGATCCCATATATTTTGATATGTTGTGCTATCATTTTCATTTGCCTTGATGCATTTAGTGATTTCTCTTTTAATTTCTTCCTTGACTCACTGGTTATTTAAGAGTGTATTTTTTAGCCTCCACAGATTTGTGAATTTTCTGGCCATCTGCCTTTTATTGATTTCTGACTTCATTCCGTTATGATCTGAGAAAGTGTTTTGTATGATTTAACTCTTTGTAAATTTATTGCCTTTTAACCCAGAATATTGTCTGCCTTTGAGAATGATCCATGAGTGCTTGAGAAAAATGTGTAAACTGCTATTGTGGGGTATAATGTTTTGTAAATGTCTAAGTTCATTTATTATATTATTCAAATTCTATTTCTTTATTGATCTTCTGTCTAGATGTTCTATGCATTGATGAGAGAGGGGAATTGAAGTCTGCAACTATTATGGTAGAAATGTCTATTTCTCCCTTCAGTGTTTGCCTCATGTAATTTGGAGCACTTTAGCATTGTGCATAAATATTTATGATTGTTATGTTTTCTTGTTGAATTGTTCCTTGTGTTAATACACAGTGTCCTTTTTGTCTCTTTTAATTGTTTTACATTGGAGGTCTAATTTGTTGGATATTCATATAGCTACCCCTGCTGTTTTCTGGATGTTGTTTGCATGAAATATATTTTCCCAACCTTTCACCTTCAACCTATTTTTGTCCTTGGCTCTAAAATGAGTCTGCTATAGACTGCATATGGATGAGTCCTCTTTTTTAATCCATTCATTCTTTTGACTAGGGAGTTGAATTAATTAATTTTTTTTTACATGTCAGGCACAGGGAATCAAACCCAGGTCTCTGGCATGGTGAATTCATTAATATTTAATGTTATTACTGTAAAGGCAGTACTTTCTTCTACATTTTGTGTTTTGGATTTTATATGTCATATCTAATTTTTTTCTTTTTATGTTTACTGATATTTTTCATTTCTACACTCTTCTCCAGACTTCTCTCTCCTACATTTTCCTATCTTCCTGTAGTTCTCCCTTTAGTATTTCTTGCAGAGCCAGTCTCTTAGTCACAATTTCTCTCATTGACTTTCTGAAGATATTTTAATCTCCACCTTATATTTGAAGGACAATTTTGCAGGAATAGAATTCTTGATTGGCAGTTTTTCTCTTTTAGAATCTTAAATTTATCATACCACTGCCTTCTCACCTCCATGGTTTCTGCTGTGAAATCTACACATGGTCTTATTAGGCTTCCCTTGTGTTTTGCTGCTTTCAAAATTCCCTCTTTCTCTTCGATATCTGACAATCTGATTAGTTAGTGTCTTGGAGTATATCTATTTGGATCTATTCTCTTTGGGGTATGCGGCACTTCTTGGATCTGTAATTTTATGTCTTTCATAAGGGATGGGAAATTTTCAGTGATTATTTCTTCCATTACTGTTTCTCCTCCTTTTCCCTTCTCTTCTCCTTCTGGGACATCCATAACACATATATTTGCATGCTACACCTTGTTATTCAATTCCCTGAGACATTGCTCATATTTTTCCATTCTTTTCCCTATATATTTTTTTTGTGTTAGGTTTCAGATGTCCAGTTCTCTAGTTCGCTAATCTTTTCTTCTGCCTCTTAAAATCTATTGTTGTAGGTCTCCATTTTTTGGGTCATCTCTTGTATTGTGATTTTCATTTCCAGAAGTTTTGTAATTTGTTTTTTTAAACTTTTGAGTTCTTCTTTTTGTTCACCTAATGTCTTCTTTATATCCTACTTCATCTCATTGATTTGATTCTTGATGAGATTTTTCCACATCTGCTCAAGCATCCTAAATTAGTTGTTCCAACTCCTGTATTTCATTTGAAGTGTTGATTTGTTCATTTGATTGTGCCATATCTTTGATTTTCTTAGTATGACTTGTTATTTTTTACTGGTGTCTAGGCATTTGATTTCCTTAATTAGTTTATTCTGTAGGTTGTTTTCACTTTTTTACCTAGGATTTTCTTGCTGGATGGCTTTGTTCCCTATCTATTCTTTGACACTCAGTTCAATTTATTCTAGACCTTTAGCATAGAGTCTGTTTAACTGATCAGAGATTTTCAGTTCCTGTTTTTCTGTTTCTTGCCCTGTCTATATGGAGCATTTCATTTTCTGAGGAGGGTCTCCTCAAGTTTTATCAACTCCATTCAGATTTTCCCAAACCAAACAGGCCCACATGTCAGGAAGAAAGAGTCACCAGCATGAGTTTTCTCTGAGGGTGAGACCCAGCAGGTTGTCAGACTTTCCTATGAAGCCTCTAGCCTCTGTGTTCTATCCTGCCTAGCATGTGGTGTTTGTGTGCCTGTGGCTTCCCCTGGCATAAAATGATGTGGTGCCCTTAATTTCAGCAGACTCTCCCTGTGAGAGGGTAGGGGGTGTGGCTGAGACAAAGGTTGGATTGTAGGTTGGCATTAATTGCTTTGGTTTTCCAGTCACTGGGGCCTGAATTCCTTCAAGGAGGGATTCCACTTGAGCTGGGCCCCACATTTCTCTTGGGAACATATGCCTTTTAGGAAATTAACTCCTTTTACCTGACTAGTTACCTGGCCTCTAAGACAAGCTTAATTCCCCCCTTGCCTTCTGCCCTTCTCATTGATGGAGCCTGAGAGTGCTTCCAGTTCTATCTAATGAGCTGTTAAGGAGTAGAAACAAAGCAAAAAAAAAAAAAAAAATGCTGCTCAGAGCCAGACTCCTGTTCCTTGGGTTTCTTAATCTAGAGCTTAAGTTGGTATGTAGCTCTATGTATCTTCAGGCTCTATATGCCCCCTTTTCTTGGGGCATAGCCCTTTTCCAGTATGTTGTGCAGTCTGATTTAAAAAAACCCAGTGTTTTTATTCCCATAATCTGTGCTCCCCTCTCTGCTGGGGCCAAGACTCTTAGTACCTTTATTGCTTCTTCTAGGTTTATCTGTGCTGGGGATCTATTTTCAGTAGTCAGAATTTGTTAAGTCATTCCACAATTGGGGCTTAGTTGAGCTAATCCCTTGCTACTAGTAAAGTCTGTTTCCTTTCCTCCTGGGAAACCAGCCTGTCATGCATCTAGGGGAGGGGCGTGGCCTCTGTAGCTTGGGGGACTTACAGTTTTGTGTGGGTTGTCAACCATTCCATCTGGTCCAGACTGGCTTATGAAGTGTGTCTGGTCAGATGTTCCCCCAGCAGTTGTTCTGTTCTGTTCTGTTCCTGGCTATCTACTAGCTGCTCTGGAGGATGAACTAAATTCTACACCTCACTCAGCCACCATCTTGCCCCACCTCTTAATCTTCTCTTAACTTTCAATGAATTGTTTCTGATAATTTGACAATAGCAAAAAGTGCCACGAGTTGCTCAGGCTTAGGCCAAATAAAGGAGAATCTCAACTGTTTGGAGCATAAAAAAGAGTGTTTTTATTTGCAAGCTGTGGGAATACAAACTGGAACAGCATTTAAAAAGGGGAATTTAATACTTACAAGTTTACAGTTCAAAGCCTACAAAAATGTCCAAACTAAGGCATTCAGCTAGAGATACTTTAACTTAAGGAAGGCCATTGGTTCAGGAGTACCTCTGTCAGCTGGGAAGTCATGCGTTTGGCATCTGCTGGTTCCTTGCTCCTGGGCTTGGTTGCTTTCAGCCTTTTTTCTGGCAGGGGTTCCTCACTTTGCTTCTCCAGGGCAGGGTTTCATCTCTTGGTTTCCCTTGGCTCTTTCCAGGTTCTGGCTTGCTTAACATCTCATGGCAATGTCTGCTGGAATCCAAGCATCTGTGTCAGCTCTCTCTCTCTATCTCTGTCAGCTCTGTTGTTTCTGTAGGCTCCTGCTGTTTCTGACTCTCTCTAAAATATTTCCACTTTTAAATGATTCCAGTAAGCTAATCAAAATCCACCTAGAATAGGTGTAGTATTATCTCCACCTAATCAAAAGGTCTCACCCACAAATGAGCATGTCATATCTCTGTGGGGATCATCTAATCAAAAGTTTCCAACCTACAGTATTGAATCAGGATTAAAATAAATGAATGCCTCCATTTAATTCAAATCAGGATTAAAATATGACTTTTCTGGGGCACATAATATCTTCACACCAGCACAAAGAGAGAAAGGATGTATGGGCTAGGTAGGACAAGGTTGATAAAAGCTGAGGTTTGCTGCCTTGTAAGCCAGTCCTGATATCTTAAATAGTATCCTACAGCAAGAGAACAATTTTATAGCTGCCACCTGCTGTATCCAACTTTGCAGCCAGGTTATATGCTGCCTCAACCAAAAGTACGTACAAGACCTCTTCAATTTCACCTTTGTAAATGATGACTAAGCTTAACAAAATCAGAAATTCTAGAGCCAACACCATGCACATTTCACAACTTCTGTCTCAGTCACAAAACAAAAAAGATGTTGGCTTTTTGCAGTTGAGCATTTACTGGAAGCTGTCCTAAACTGTTGTCAAGGGAGCCTCTGGGCTTTGAGAATCTTGCAATTCTCTAGGCACAAGGCTTGGAAACATGCTTATGCATTCTAAAACCATGGGCCTGTCCACAGTGACTTCAGCCCTAAGACGAGAGAAAAGAAAGTAGGACATCACTGGGCAGTTCCTTCTGCTTCCTAGCAGGGCAAGAGAAATATCTAGTTCCTGAAAGAACCTATCTTTCTCTATGGACTAATGTAACTATGAGGAGATGATGGCAGCCTTGGTACAGAAAGTGGGATACTTGGAGGAGATCAGAATATTGGGTGGCTGGTAAATGGCATGTGCTGTCACATATCAGGACGTGTGGATTGTGGTCCAGATATGAATTCCAATCCCAGCTATATCCATAATAGTTGGATCACCTTGAGTGACCCTCTATTCTTAGGGTATCTGCTGTAATGCAGGCATGGTGATAATTGGATCCACCTCAAGGAGCTGTCGTTAAGATGAAAACAACCACACTTGCAAAGCATTTTAAACACCTTCTGGCACATAGCAAGTCCTCAATAATTTTGTCTTATTACTATTATTTCAGTAGGTAAAAGAGCAACTGATGAACCGACAAAGCATGAATGTTTCTATTCAATTGTTCTATAAAACATGCTGTTTGCCCTGCAGCCATTCAACATGCATTACTGACCATCCGCGGGTTACACTTTATGCTGAGCTCCAAGTTGACACCGCTAACTTCCTCCTCCTCACCACTGAGTGTTTTCAACAGATAACTTTTCATGAGCATTGTTTATATTAAGCCTAAAATTGAGTGACAGAAACTGGAGCCATTGCCGAAGGGCCCTGCCTTAGTTTGCCAGGGCTGCTGTGACAGTTCTCACAGTGGGTTGGCTTAAACAACAGGAATTTATTGTCTCACAGTCTGGGATGCTAGAAGTCCAAAATCAAGGTATCAACAGTCCATTCTTTCTCCCTGAGTCTGCAGCATTACGCTGCTGGCCTGCCACAGTGTTTGGGGTTCTTTATTTGCATCTGTGCCGCCAGCATATGGCAATCTGCCTTGTTATCTGCCCTCTTCTGACTTCTGGCTTCTACAACTGACTGTATCCAAGTTTCCTTTGCTTATAAGGACTTCAGTCACATTGGGCCAAGGTAGCCCTGGACTTATATACATAGGATCTTTAAGGTCCTGTGCACAAATGCATCCACACCTTAAGTAATATGATAATAACATCCTCCAAGACCTTGTTTACACAGGGGTTCACATGTGGAGGGCTGGGGCTAGAACTTAGCGTATCTTTTGTGGAGGGCATGATTCCATCTCTCAAAAGCTTTTTCTTATTTCCAACTAAATGAAAGAAAAATAGGTTAGAATGCAGCCTAAGTGTCTAAAGGATTGATTTCAGCTCAGGATAGTAACATCAAATAAGTTTCATTATTCAGAGGAACAGAGTTATTTAGTACTAGACATAAAAGAAACAGGTAATCAATGCAGCATTAAAGACACATCCTGAAAGTTAGAAAAACATAATATTCCTTAAATCTTTGACACATAAATATTGAGGTGTTTTTTTCAAATCCTGTACTATCAAGAATTGAATATTGTTCCTCTACTTAACGGTATAAAAATTGTGATAATGTTTATAAATTTGTATTTGCGAAATTCTTGATAATGCTGTTAATAATTGAACATTGGTACTTCTTTAAGTGTTCAAATTTCAAAAACTTCACATTTCACCACAGGGACTCAGGCTGAGTGCACACAAGTTAATGTTCTAAAAGTCTAAATAAACTAGGTATGCAGAGCTTAAAAATATATTACAGCAATATCAGGACCCTATTATAACCATATACTAATTAATATACTGTGAAACTACAAATATTTTAATTTATTTTTATTATTTGTATGCTGTGTAGTGGAGATCACATTTGAAACTAACAAATATTTTTATTTTTAAATTTTTTTATTTATGAAACATAACCACATACAAACACAAACTTTCTCACATACGATCATTCCATTCTTGCTATATAATCAATAACTCACAATATCATCACACAGTTGTATATTCATCATCATGATCATTTCTTAGAATATTTGCATCAATTCTGAAAAAGAAATAAAAAGAAAACAGAAAAAAAATCATACATACCATACCCCTTACCCCTCCCTTTCATTGATCACTAGCATTTCAATTACTAAATTTATTTTGACAATTGTTTCCCCTATTATTTATTTATCTTTAAGCCATATGTTTTACTCATCTGTCCATACCATAGTTAAAAGGAGCATCAGACACAAGGTTTTCACCATCACACAGTCGCATTGTGAAAGCTATATCATTATACAATCATCATCAAGAAACATGGCTACTGGAACACAGCGCTACATTTTCAGGCAGTTCCCTCCAGCCTCTCCGCTACACCTTAACTAACAAGGTGATATCTATTTAATGGTAAGAATAACCTCCAGGGTAACCTCTCGACTCTGTTTGGAATATCTCAGCCATTGACACTTTATTTTGTCTCATTTCTCTCCCCCCTTTTGGTTGAGAAGGTTTTCTCACTCCCTTGGTACTGAGTCCCAGCTTATTCTAGGATTTCTGTCCCATGTTGCCAGAAAGGTTCACACTCCTGAGAGTCATGTCCCATGTAGACAGGGGGAGGGTGGTGAGTTTCCTTGTCATGTTGGCTGAGAGAGAGAAACCACATCTGAGCAACAGAAGAGGTTTTCTTGGGGGTGACTCTTAGGCCTAATTTTCAGTAGGCTTAGCCTATCCTTTGTGGGGTTAAGATATAAACAAACCCCAAGATTGGGGGCTCAGCCTATTGCTTTGGTTCTTCACACTGCTTGTGAGAATATCAAAAATTCTCCACTTGGGGAAGATGAATTTTCCCCTTTCTGACCATTCCCCCAAGGGAACTTTTCAAAATCTTTTTTATTCACTGTTCAAATCACTCTGGAATTTATTGGGGCATCACTCTGGTCAAACCTACAAAATCTTATGCCCTACTCAAGGTTCCATGTACTTATGGTGTTCAATTAAGCTGTCCATATAAGTTATATTAGGAAATGCACCAGTCAAAATATAAATTTTGTACCAAATAAACATTTTTTGCTTTAGTCTCACACATAAGTTAAAGTTTTAAAATATTAAGTACCATCTATTTGCAACACCTTGCAGTATTGACATTCTTTTGTTCTTCCATATGCAAAACATTTTTAAATTTGTACATTTAGTCACTATCATTATACACTGTAGGCATTCCTAGATTATACCATCTCAGTCTTAATTGTCTGTCTTTCCTTCTGATTTCATTTGTGCCCCAGGCCTCCTTCCTCTATCATTCTCACAATCATCTTCATTCAGTGTTTTAATATTATTGTATTACAGTTAGGTAATATTGTGCTATCCATTTCTGAATTTTTACATTCAGTCCTGTTGCACAATCTGTATCCCTTCTGCTCCAATTACCCAATATCTACCCTATTTCTATCTCCTGTTGGTCTTTGGAAATTTTCCAAGTTTATTCACTCATGTCAGTTCATATCAGGGGGACCATATAGTATTTGACCTTTTGTTTCTGGCTAGTCCCACTCAGCATAATGTCCTCAAGGTCCATCCATGTTGTTACATACTTCATAACTTTATTCTGTCTTACAGGTACATAATGTTCCATTGTATGTATATACCATAGCTTGTTTAGCTACTCATCTGTTGATGGACATTTTGGTTGTTTCTATCTCTTTGCAGTTGTAAATAATGCAGCTATAAACATTGGTGTGCAAATGTCCATTTGTGTCCTTGCCCTCATGTTCTCTGAGTAGATACCTAGCAATGGTATTGCTGGGTCATACGACATTCTATACTTAGCTTCCTGAGGACCCACCAAACTGCCTTTTACAGCGGTTGTACCATTTGACATTCCCACCAACAGTGGATAAGTGTGCCTCTTTCTCCACATTCTCTCCAACACTTGTCATTTTCTGTTTTATTGATAATGGCCATTCTGGTGGGTGTGAGATGATATCGCATTGTAGTTTTGATTTGCATTTCCCTAATAGCCAGGGAAGTTGAGCATCTTTTCATGTGCCATTTGGCCATTTGTATTTCCTCTTCTCAGAAGTGTCTGTTCATGTGTTTGCTCATTTTGTAATTGGGTTGTCTGTCTTTTTGTTGTTGAGTTGAACAATCTCTTTATATATTCTGAATACTAGACATTTGTTTGATATATTTTTTCCAAATATTGTTTCCCATTGTGTAGGCTGTCTTTTTACTTTCTTGACAAAGTTCTTTGATGCATGAAAGTGTTTAGTTTTGAGGAGTTCCCATTTCTTTCTTCA
The DNA here is from genome assembly GCA_004026745.1 of Myrmecophaga tridactyla. Lineage (NCBI taxonomy): Eukaryota > Metazoa > Chordata > Mammalia > Pilosa > Myrmecophagidae > Myrmecophaga > Myrmecophaga tridactyla. Next base: position 3,751 of record PVIY010009475.1, on the reverse strand, counting down.
ATGCTCATGCTTTGGGTGTAAGGTGTAGGAAACCGCCTCCTATTATAAGATTTATAAGATATTTCCCTACATTTTCTTCTAAAAGTTTTACGGTCTTAGATCTAATGTTTATGTCTTGAACATAACAAATATTTTTAAATCATACTTTCAGTGATGACAAAACGGTCTACCGATTGCTGTACTGGAGCTCATTAAAATTATTCCGTTATTATTCTTTTCACTTTTTTTGTGTTATGATTGATGGTATAAAATAGCCTTTTACATAAATGTTTGAGTGTACCATTGGCTATTCCCTTAGAGCAAAATAACTTAAGTATGATTCTGAGTCTGAAAGTGAATGTTTTGTAGTTCAGGAAATATTCCTCCATGTATGAGGAAGACTGGAATGCCTAAGAGCTGATTATTATTTTCATGGCCAATATATCAAATCAGAATTTGATTATGCCATTGCTGATGATCCTTTCTATGTTTAGATTTTATTTAACAAAACACTAAAAAATATCTTCACAGACAGTTTAAAAAGAACAATTTAGTTTCCTGAAAAGCTATATAATGTAGGTACTACAAAAGAGAAGGAACAGAGGCATAGAGAAGTTAAGTATCTGCTCATCTCCAAGGTGGCACAGCCAATGAGGAGACCTTCATCTCACTCGAGGCAGTCTGGTTCCCTGAATCTAAAGCAGCCCACAGCTCCACACGTGCCTTCCCTTCTCGGCTGCAGCTGCTAGCCCTTTGGCCCTACCAGAACTCGTCAATATTTACCTTTGAGAGAAAGTGGAGTGGAAAAAAAATACAGAACAATAAATGCAATTTAATGAGCCACTCTTTCTGTTGCAAAATATAGAAGTTCTGGTGATAGGTTTGGTAGAATCCAAAAGCAGGCATGAGGAGTCCAAACAGGATTTTCTTTGACTACAAGTGCATTTCCTGATGGGGTGGGCATGAACTTTGAGGCCTTTGTAAAGAATGGCAACTGGTTAATATGAATATGTTAATTCATATATTTCAATTTAGCAAAAGTTGTATGGATTATAAATGGACAAACTCATATGAGTTATGGATAAAAAAGAAATGGACTGTTTACAAGAAATTCAGTTTACATACCTTAGTAAATAAAAAGTCTGCAGGAAGATTTCTCATGAAATGAACACAGCTCATGAAGAGCATGCTTTTCATGGGCTTCCCCAACATTTCTCCCTAGGAAGCAGCCCAGGGGTAGGGAGAGACATTTTCAAAAGGGAGTGTTTTGTCTCTGTCATCCTATTAGGGCCCAACAGAACCACTGGGTCCAAAAGAAAGCACCACCATCCTTTTCTGTCAAAGAGGTGGTGCTGCAGGGGGCAGGGGCAGAGAGGAATAGGAGGCCAGGAAGTGTTGGATGCAGCTTCCTGCAAAAGAGTTAGAGAGAGAGAAAATTCACAGCAGTTACAAGGGTAAAAGGTTTTGAAAAGACAAGAGCCTTAAAGGAGATAAAATGTTGGTGGAAGTCCTCATGAGAAAGTAAGCTCCCTAAAGGAAGAAATTTGTAATTAAAAAAAATTAACTTCTGTATTCTAAATACATAAAAAGTGCCTGTGCATAGATGGTACCCAATAAATAAATATTGGATGAAGTGTTTAGTGTGCCAGGGTATGTAAAACCTTACCCGGTATTCTTTAAAGATACCTGCACTAAAATCTGCATTATTCTTCTGTGGATTCTGGGGCAGATTTTTGTTTCCTCTGAATATGACTATAGATCCAGAATCTTGACAGCCCACAGTATTTATGCAGGTTGTGTGGATAAACCTCTGTGAAAAAAGGAAGCTGTGTATTGCAGATTTTCTTTTATTTAAGGGCTTTTGAATTGTCAGTTAATTCAGGTAACTGATAGTTCCCTTGTATTTTTGGATATTTCTATTACTTTTGCATTTATCTATATTTTTACGTTGCTCTGCTTAAAACATAAAGTTTAAAAATGTAATTATCTTACCATAAATTAACACCTAACCCCTAACACTGCTTTGTAGAGCTAACTGAATATGCTAAATTATGTATATGCTAAGCGATGAGGCTGGAAATGATAAAGCAGTTATGTTACAAAGTTCTTGAACAAAAAGTGTTCTTAAATTTCAAGCTAAAACTCATCTAACTTGGATGAGACTGGATAAAAACTAGGGATTTTTTTTTAAAGGGAAAGATTTAAATATTTTTTTGATCAGTTTTAACATATTTTTAAAAACCTGCAGCAGTTACCTACTGATTATTTTAGAACCCAATCATGAAGAATTTCTTTTAGCTTATTTGGGTTTCAATTCTAGATACAACTACTAAATATTCATGAGGTATCAGGAACTTCCATATATGTTGGTCCATATTATGATTTTCATTACAGAAATGAAGAAATTGAAGCTCCCAAAGTTTTAGTGGCCTGTTCAAAGTCACGATGCTAGTAAACTAAGGAAACTGTCAATCATAATGCCATGATGGGGTCAGGTTGTGTTTTGCTTTAGATAATAAACCCTAAGGAAGCCTAACTTTTGCATCTTTGCTTCCCTCTCTCTCCCACCAATACCTCAAGCTGCTTTGCTGCTTTCAAGCCATTCCAGCACTTTTCCTCCTGTATCCTATTATCACATGAAAAATAGCCCTTCTTCTGCTGGGTTCCCTTCCACTTCCCATTTTGTAAGGAAAATATCATGTAAGGAATATATTTTCATATACACAGAAAGTACATTCCATTTACAATATACATTTATATTTTGGAAAGAAATTATACATGAATCCAGAGTGAAACAAATAGTAATAGGCCATATGTTCTGGTTCTGAGTAAAATGGAACAAACCTACTACACTCTGTCTCTTCCACTGAATGTAATTAGTTAACCTAAATCCCAGTGCTTTTTTTGTCTTCCTGCTTTCCCACCAGTTCACCTCAGATGCAGATGAAGTTGGGGCAGTACACAGAAGAACAGGATAAATAAAACCCTGCCTTTCTGGCTGGAGAACCAAAAAGTGGAGCCCTAAGAAGCTAGAAAGTATCAGAAACATCATGGAGAGGGAGACTCTTGAGAAAGTGACCTACCCATAAAGGTATTTATGAATTCCTTGGCTCAACTCTGAATGATAATGCATCAATTCAAACATAGACATCTGATGCTAACAAAGACTTTGAGATCTGAAATAAGGAAAGTTACCACATAAGGGAAGTCAATACCTGGGTCCCAGACTGGCCAATGGGTGATACACTGCAAATCTTTTGAAAATGAAATTGACATTGCAATCCCAACACAGAGCCAGCTGATCAGATGCATGGCCTGAATCCAAATGGGTCATTTTTCTGCCAACTCATGCACAAAATAGTTTTTCTGTATAGGATTTTTTTTTCCATTCTACATATACAATCAGTAATTCTTAATATTATCACATAGTTGCATATTCATCATTTCTTAGAACATTTGCATAGATTTAGAAAAAGAAATAAAAAGACATCAGAAAAAGAAATAAAACGATAATAGAGAAAAAAAGATTATACATACCATATCCCTTACCCCTTGCTTTCATTTATCACTAGCATTTCAAACTAAATTTATTTTAACATTTGTTACCCCTATTATTTATTTTTATTCCATATGTTCTATTCTTCTGTTGATATAGTAGCTAAAAGGAGCATCAGACACAAGGTTTTCACATTCACAGAGTCTCATTGTGAAAGCTATATCATTGTTCAATCATCATCAAGAAACATGGCTACTGGAACACAGCTCTACATTT
>PVIY010009474.1:0-72533 GCA_004026745.1 Myrmecophaga tridactyla | reverse complement strand
ATGGGCCAAAATTCTTTTGAGAAAATTATTTGTGAGGGGGAAGGGAGAGAGAAAACATGTTGCACTAATGCATGAGATGTTCCGTGGGGCTGAGGAAGGGTTTATTTTTTTCAAAAAGCTAAAGCCTTTAAGTCTGTATCTTGCCACTCATGCATCTGACACAGGAGCTACTGAGAAATGAACAGAGGGCGGCTGCCGTGGCTCAGCAGGCAGAGCTCCGACCTGCCGTGCTGGAGGTCTGGAGTTCGATCCCTGGTGCCTCCTGCCCATATGCAAATTAAAAAAAAAAAAAGAGAGAGAAATGAACAGATAAAAGTTGCAAGCGTTAAGCAGTGGTGTGGTAAATTCAGTTGGCTTGAATAATTTGAATTTTAAAATTTGTGGGTTCTACAAATCAGGTTTTACAAAAATGGCAAGCTAAGAGGTGGTTTCCTCTGAGATAAATACACAAAATCTAGCTTATTTTGTCCAAATTGCTAGCCTCCTGTGTGTAGTCTGAAACAAACAAAAAAATCCCTCAATTTGCATACATGTTTCGGAGGACATCAGATAAAGTGTAGTTTGAGTGTGATAAGCATTTAAGTGTGTAGATAATCCCAGTTACTTGGATTTCTAATCTACAGTGGCTTCAGATCCTAAAAATTGATGTACGGGGTTTTCTTGGACAGGGTGAAACATGTAGAGTCAACAGCCCTCTTTAAGGAAAGAGGACACTGGCACTGACCCTGGGTTACTTCCCTATTTTGGACACTTTAATGACAGGGAGGCCATGGGACAAACATAGAACATATGCCTAAACATAGAACATAGCCAATTTAAAATTGAACAGTCTCTGGGTCTACTCAAGGAAGCAAAGCACAGACCCTGTTTTTCAGGTTCCATTTTATTGAATAGAATCAGGGTGGTAATTCGCACATGAAAAAACCTGGTTAAAAAACTTACATTTTGAATTTTATAATATAAATGCTAAATTTTGTCTGATAAATTTTAGAATCCTCATGGATAATCTGCTTGACATGTGTTACCAAATTATCCAGCAGCATTTCAATTAATGATTATGCTTATAAATCAGAAAACTCCCCTTAAGCGTACTGGGCACATCTATTAAAATAACTCCATTTTCTAATGAACAGCATTTTTTTTCTTTCCAGGTCTCTCTCTCTCCATTTTCAATTTGCTAGATGGATCACAGGTTTCCCGGTGATTCAAAGTGAACACGACACATTTTTGAAAAAGTAGGCAGAAAACCACCAGAGAGAAAGGATACGTATGCTGTAGGTTTCCCGAATTTTTCGTGAAAATGGATTATTTTCAACAGCACCACTAAGCAACACTGCATGATGGTAAGCTCATTTAGGAAGTCAATCATAAAATACTCATTTGTTTGAAACACTCTGACTGGGGTAACACAAGGTCTATACAAAATTTACTATACACAAAACGCATCTTTCCTGTAAACTGGCGTATGCTTAGCACAGTCTTCATATGACGCTAGGTTAAAATCAAGCCATCACATTTGAATAGCTATCTGACACAGATGTGCATCAAATGTAAACACACACCGTATGTTATAGGGTCAAAATGGAAACCTAGTGTAAAAAAAAAAAATGAAGGGGGGAATTATCCTTGAGTAGTGATGGAGACAGGGACCATAAATGTAATTGTGCTCATTCCCAACAAAGCACTGTGCAGAGGTGAATGGCCTCGTCTCTACAGGTGTCTCCTTGGGGCCCCTGCGAATGCCCAGGTCAGCCGCAGAGGTTCTCCTGCACTGGGGAAGCACTTGCAGACCCAGGAGCTATCGAAAGTCTGTGATCTTTTCTGCTTTGAGTGTCTTGATGCTGAAAGGAAGGCCACACAACATTTTAGAAACTGGCTTTGAATTTCTAAAACAGAACTATTGAACAGAAAACCAGGAATGCGGAATTCTAAAATGGTACCCCCACCAGGAGCCAACCACTACAGAAAAGGTACATTTGTTCAAGAAGCAGTTTTCTGGTTGCTGCCTCATCTGGGTCACCTTATTATAATTTTAGTTTCTGAAATAGCTTCTTTCACCACAGAAATACATGCTTATTGCAAAATAAAGAAATTAAATATAGAAATATATAAACATTTTCAAGTCTGTAATACTTGAGATACATAGCTGGTACACAGATTTCCTGATCATATTTTTTACTTAAAAAAATGCTGTGTTTTACTATGTACATACAAACGGTTTGTATATATATGTATATATTATATACAGTGGTTGTATATATATATTTAACAGTCATTGTATAATACTATATTAAATAATCATACACTATATATTAAATTATACTGTATAACTTGTACATTGATCTGAAATTTCCATTTGCTTTAGGTATAACTGTCAATAATATGGTTTTCGTGTTATAAAAATAAAAACTTATTCTGTTAGTCTTATAAATTCTCTTATACAAAAGCATTAAACTCACCTCAAGCCAAGTGTCATCATCAGCTATCAGTGTCCCAGAGAGCTAAAAAAAAAAAAAATACAGAAATAAAACCCTCGCAGCAAAGTGGTGGGCTGACATCACAACCTCTGTGCTGCGCAGTAGCCACGGGAGCGATGGGAACTGATGAAGACAGACCATACCTCAGAGAGCTTATCAGAAGGAAGAGTTCAGGGAAAGAAAGGGTTGCAGTCTTCTAGCTTTCATTTCTACTGCTTCAGAAAAGGAGAAACACACTAGAAAAAGTAGAACTGTGACGATGCGCAGTCTCAGGTGAAAAGCAGTAAGAGCCACTAAGACTAGGTGTAGAAGACATCAAACCAGTACCCCCAGGCAGAAGCCAGCCCCTGCCTGTGACCACAGATCCATAGGCACTGGGCCAGGAAGACAGAAGCAATGCCAGTTCTGCAGGAGCCTTGTTATAACGGAGCCACAGATGCCAGGTGCAAGAGTGTACATTTCCCCTAAGCGTCCCTCTGGGCAAACAATGGCAGTGGCCCTCCCATCATCTGAAATTATTCCCTGGCCAAGACCTTGACAATCAAAAAGGTCTAGGTAAGGGAGAGGTGAGTGCACTCTGTCAGGTGGGTAGGTCTGCTGTGGGGACGAGGGTTCTGACTCAACCCCCACCGTCTGAACCTCAGGAGGCACTTGGCCCTACCCTACCAGCACAGGTGCTGCTGAGAACCACATGAGATTTGGGGCAGGAAGCACATAAAACTCATCCAAAGCACCTGTGGCACGGCAAGGCGTTCCTTCCTAGGCTCTGAAGTGCTCCACTTTGGAAACTGTACACGCCTGTCTGCGTGTGTCTCTTTCTGTGCTCTTCTTTATGCTCTGAGTAGAGAAGCTACTTCCTTAGTGAAGGAGCTCCAAGGTTCACTGGGAAAGGGGATGCTGAGTTGGGCTGGCTCTGCCTCCTGTTACTACACACAGCCCTCAGCTCCGGAGTCCCAGACTATAGGCTTTGGTGGTCATTTCTAAAGAACCAAGGCACCTTTGGCAGCTCCCATGACACTTAGCTCATCGACTTTTGCCTTCTCATGCAGGGGGATATTTGGACACTGGGCATGTTAACTATACCACTGGTTCCTCTCCTCCCCATGCCATGCCTCTCTTATGGACCTCCAGGCAGGACCCGCCACCCTTCCTGGCAAAGAGGTTGCTTAGAACGAGAAAAGAGGCAAAACAACCCAATGCATGCAATTAAAAATAATGCTGGAAGCGAATATAAAAGGAACCACAGGTCCAAATGATTTCGAATCACAAGGATGTGGTGGTTGACACAATAAAATAAAAGGGAGCTAATCTGTGCCACGCAGGTCACCGTCTGCCCAGGGTAGAGGTCACACACTCGCAGACTGGATTCGGTCTCCAGGTCTATGTGAACACAGCGCTCTGGGCAACCTAGACCTACAGGCAGGAGGGGGCACAACAAGTGAACCTATTTGTCAGTGATGAACGGCGGGCTTTGTTGAGAAAGAAAAGCCCTGGTCCCCTATGGCCTGGAGCCTTCAACATTGGGAGGGGGCTCTACGGATCCTACAGACCCATGTGGCCTCAGCTTGCTCCTCCCACATTCCCTGTGATCGCCCATTCCCCCGGGGGCTCTGGGGCCACAGTCCAGCGGGCCCTTCCTCCTCTTATCTAAGAATCCACATGACAAAAGTTAGGGTGCAAGGGTGGTTCAGTGGTAGAATTCTCCCCTGCCATACCTGGTTTGATTTCCAGCCCATGAACTTCAAAAAAAAACAGAAAAGAAAAGTCAACAAGTTGTGCTGCAATAATGGGATAGTCACATGGAAAAAGAATGAAATGTGACCCCCCACACAGCATACCAAAAAACAAAAAAGTAGAGACGGTTTTCCACAGCAGAAGGAACAAGATTTGCAGACATCTCTTGTTTGGCCCCGCCCCACAGTATTTTTTTTTCTCTCAATATTGTTAACACTTAAAAACAGGGAATTTCTTATCAAAATCAGATTTGTCTCCATTCTGAAAAACTGGACTTTCTGGCAACATCAGCCTCAAGTTTGTTCTCCCTTCTGTCATCTTGATAGTTTTCAGAGTGAATGGGCCAAATTATCAGGTTTCTCTGTGCTTTCTCTACCTCCTTTTTGAGACACCTGCCTTTGAGACCTTCCCCTCTCCCCGTCCCCTTCTGAGGATAAAGAATATTCCCCTGGTTAGTTCAAATCTCAGCTCAGCCGCTTACTGGCTGAGATCTCAGGCGTGGGTTTCACGGCCCCAAGTCTCTTCTGTAAAAGGGTGATGGTAACAAGCCACGGAGGGCAGAGGGGACAATAAGCAGAATGAGGGGTGGGCAGACCTGCCCCAATTCCTAGGGGGCTGGACAACACTAGTGTCTGCTTCTCTCAAGCCTCTGTGCCCTGCACAAAGCAACCTTCTCGATCTGTGGCCAGAGCTAGACAGGCTAAATTCACCTCCACGACAGAGTCCACAGAACTCCCTAGAAAACAACTTGTGTGCGTGCAGCGACCTACCCAGGGACAGCGTGGAAGGCGCAGAAACCAGTCATCATTACTTCCCAGGAGAAAAGTTCCCACTTACTACATGGGCCTTGAATGGGAGACCAAAGCACCCGTGGGATGAAAATTCAGGCTTATATTAAAACCGTGTTGCCTTTTCCTTCATGCAAAAGCAAGCATTAAATAAAACAACCCAGAGACTGGGTGATATATGTTCTTTATAGTTCTGAACACATTTCAGTCTTAAGGGATTAATTACAGGTTATGAAAGTGGGTGTGGATTTGAGAAATAACAAAGATGAAAGGAAAAGGAAAAAAAGAACAACTACTATTTGAAGTTGAGTTTGCTATTCCAAAGTAGCAACCAATGTAACTCCCATAGTGGTCCCTGGCTAACAGAATTTCCTTGGGAACTCACTAGGAAGCAGTTATTTGTTGTCAAATCATTCCTACCTTGTTAAGTATCAGTGCCCTGATTTGTAGAAGGTGTTTTTTTAAAAGAGCCAACTACTCTTTCCATGTCCCTGATCATTCTGCTCTCAATCACAGTTCTGTCCTGAGACACAAGTATCATCTCAAAACCTCAAGCAGGAATGTTGGGGAAAAGCAGAGTAGCCAGAACATGTAAAGCCTTCAAACACTCAGGCTTATTTGGTTCAGACGATCACTCAGGATGTCTTTGTTAACATCCATAGACCTCATCAATGTGAGGCTCAGTGGAACCGACCATGCTCACAAATCAGATGATCACATTTATTTTCTGAACTGCTTCTCAGAGCCATCAGAAATGTCAAGGTAAAAACCAGGACAAGCAAACAAGAATATCGTTATGCTCATCAGCAACAAACTCTTAAAAAAGGGCTTATACTGGTAAGAGGGTTGCCGTCGTAAGCCCATTTAACCTTCACGACTCTGTGCAAATAGGACTCTTATTGTCCCCCTATTACAGGCAAGGAAACCGAGGCTCAAGGAAATTAAATAGCGCTTCTCAGATTTCAGAAGTACACAAGTAGGCAGAGCAAGGATTTACTGCAAACTTGGGCCCCCGAGTCCTCTTCGAGGGTCTCAGTGGAATATAAATGAGTCTCAATGTCCCTAGAGTTATAGGAGATCAAATTTTCTTGCCTCCTGATTAGAAATTAACTCACAATGTATTTTGTTTCCTCGTCTACTGGCTCTAGGAAAATTGAGGATCTGGGAAATCTACCAGGATCCCATCACAGAGTCAAATATTCAGGGAGGAGATGAATCTAGATTTAACTGTTAGGATGAAAGACGCTGCAGGGGAACTTAAGTGGGGTCGCTGTTAGTCTTTGATATTTCTCTTCTTACTGAAGCCAAAGCTCTTCAAGATGCTCTTGGAACTATCCTATAGAACATCAATCCAGAAACAAATGGTTTTAGTAAGTAGAAGGAACTCAAATTTACCGTGGACCGTTAACATCCTAGCTCCATCCTTCACAGTGGTATGAAGTGCTATATTCCTCAAAAGGACAGGTGCTCCAAAAATGTATTGGAGTAGAATTACTATGTATTTATAATATGACTGGGGCATTGCATCTGTTTTTAATTTCAGCATTAATAACCCAAAATGAAGTGTTCATTAGCAAGGGTAGACGGCAGCATTTATTTTTCAACCCAGACTGCAATTATGAATTTATTTTCCATGTTTTCTATCATTATCACTTCCTCCTCACATACAGAATTTACATACAAGAGATGCCAAATGTTATAATGCCAAGTTACGTGGGTAAACTGATAAATAGGAAGACCCAGAGCAAGCTTCCTAAGGGCAGAGAATCAAGTCTTTTACTTTAGAACAGTGCCTCCCTGCCCCTAACTGAGAAGTCCCTGTCTTTCAGTTATGCTAGCAGCAGAAATTTGCCTTTGGTCAAGGAGCTCTGTGGCTTCGTGGGGAAGGGCACAAGAAGGAGCATGACCAAGTGGGCAATGTTATACTCCAGCCAACTTCCATGGCACTCAGTTCTGAGACTAAGAATTATTGAAAGTCTGGCCGGCTTTGATGACCATTTCTGAACAACCAAGGTCCATGGCATTATTGGTGTTTTGAGGTTCCTGACATCTCAGACACCATCTTTCAAATTGGCATAACCCGACCTGCAGAGGGATTTCTTGGATGTAACATGCACTACAGGTCTAACAGTTGTCTCCCTCTCCTATAGCATGGAATTGCAACTTCTAGATTCTCCTTCTGTGAGGGATTTGTGGCCAGGAGGGAGGAGGTAGCCTCCAGTTCTCAGATCCTTCAACATCTGGCTCAACTGCAGAGACCTGCTCTGCCCTATGTCTCATCCTACCTGAGGCCCATATCCAGTTACCTAGCTAGTTTGGCCCAAAGCTTTGTTATGCCACGTCAACTTCTCTTTCTGCCCAATCCTGCTTTTTCCCCATTCTGTTCATAAGTGTGAATCCTCATAAACAGTTTGTACCCCAAACTCCATCTCAATGTTGCTTCCAGAAAACCCAGGCTTCCACCCAGGCTCACCTCTCTCCTTTGAGTCCTCCAAGCAGCACTTAGCAACACTTCTTAAAATAGAGTGCTTTCAAGACTTTATGAGACAAGCACAATGTACCAATTCTATGAACAGAAAAGATCCTAGAAGATCTGATGTTAGGGGAATTTGTGTAGTTGAGACAAACTCTTCTTTGATGTTGAGAATTTCAGTCCATAAATATAAATATCTTTCAAACACCTAATACCATAAAATGTTGAGTATGTGAAACATTCAACAGCATGTTCTCCTTTTCCCAGAGCAAACACCCCTAACTGGTACTTATCTTAGAACTTAATTGTTCCTGTTTTTTTATAATCACCATTTCCCTCCTCCTACATAGCAAATTAAGATAAAAAGTTCTTAAGTTTTCAAAATATTCAACTTGAAAACTGGGTAATCTCTTCATCCTTGAAAGGGTAAATTTTTATCTGTCTAGTTCAGTTCTTCTTGAAACATGTTACTAGGCAACAATGCTAAAGATAAACATGGCCCCTGACTAGTAAAATGCATCTGGGCTGGGAACTCTCAATATAACCAGAGATTTGGCTTCCCTGACTACAATGACTCTTTTAACTGGTTGATTCCCTTAGGGAGCATTGAAAGCTCTGCCTTTGGAGTTGCTGCCAGAGACACTGGCTCCTGTGTGGGGCACTGGGCTAAGAACAGGTGGACCCCCTACCCAATGATGTTAGACTCATTTCCTTACACCTGAGCTATCAGTTGGGGGCCCAAGTTCACCACCTCCAGGGCTGCTGTGGGGAAGGCTGCAGAGACCACACCCACTGACAAGGCAGCCTCTGCTTCCCAGGTAGCCTCTCTGAGCAGGTGGGTGGAGTGTGGGTGTGCATTTTCAGTTGGGCCCCAGAAAAGGCCTCCTGGCAGGTAATAATCAGAGTTACCTGATAAATATCCAGAGCGAGAGAAAGCTTCTTACTTCTAGAGAATGCAAGATCATAGAGATTTGGGAAGAAGGGTTGGGGTTCTTTTCCTGGTTGATTATAGTTAATTTACTGGAAGGAAGGAAGGAATGGAGGAAAGAAGTGGGGAGAATTTTTATAGATTCTAACTACTTAAGAGTTTAAAGAGAAATGTGAAACGGGAGGTGCGCATACATTTATTCCTTCATGTTCTATGGTGATACATAGCATTTTAAGATGACACCAAATTTTAGTTACTGAACAATTTTGCTATTAAGAAACTGATTGACTATTGAGATATATGACATAATCAAATGCTATGTAGGGCACGATTGAAGACTTAACATAAGTAGATTATCATGCAGAGAAAAGCAAAAAGATTTAATAGCATGCAGAGAACCCCATCTGATCCACAGAATACCAACACTCAACACAGGGAGAACATGCACTTTCAGACTTTTGCTTTACCTTGTCATAACAGGATTGGGAATACCATATAAATGATCTTTATGATAACCATTATTACCATATTCCATACTGTAACAAAAATAAATATTTCAGATGAAGCATTTACATCACGGATTACAAAGACAATACAATGATCAGGAAGTTTGTGACAAGATGTTAACTCTACACAGAAGGTAAAAAAGGTATATTTTTACATTCCATACCTTTAAACAGCAAATACCAAAACAACTACTTTGTATGTTAATTAATTTAACATAGAGAATTTTCATTAATTCAACACGTGTTTCCCAAGCACCTTCTAGGATGCCAGCACTCTTTTTAAGAGGCTTCTGGATGACTTTATCTGGATGTATATAGTTATTTAATTTTAATATATTATTAGTTTAAAAATGTCCATCATATAGTAATAAAAACCTCCCCAGTCCCCCTCTTATGAAAACGGTTTGAAAAAAAAAAGGCTTACTTTTTCATGGGTACAGTTTCAACACTATAAAATACAAAAAAGGAAATACAATTATTTTTTTATTACTGTTAAAGTGCAACAGCTGCATCCCCTGCCTTCTTATTCTAATATAGATGCTCAACGGGGTGCAAATTCAGGAGAAACACATGCTGAGAAGGAGATGAATGAAATAAAAATGAAGCACATAAGTTCACCAGACACAGAGTTAAGGGTAGACTAGAGAGCCAAAATGAAAACTAGTAAAAACAGTTATCATAAAGTAAAATGCCAAGTCCCTGGGACAGAGGAACTGCAAACAAAAAACAGAAAGCCTGGTTAAGGAAGCTGAGAATATTAAACAAGAGGAAAATAATCATCAAAATAAGCATTATAAAGTCTGTACAAACACTTGGGCAGGAATGACCCATTATGTTTTTTAAAATTTCAAGTACAATCGCATCAGAGCTCATCTTTAGCAGCTCTTTGAAAGCTGCACCACTTCGAAACAGATACCACCCGCCTCTCCCTGGCTGGAAATCTCATACTTACTCATCATACATATCCTCCGAATCCATTCGACGGTAGTACTTGGCCAGCTTTACAGCAAAAATGATAGCCGGAAGTAAAAATATTGTAGCTTTTCCTATGCCAAACCAAAACAAATTCTAGAAAGATAAAAAAAAAAAACAGGAAGATTAAATGCTTGAGGACAGGAAATGGAAACAATAGCTGTCTGGGAAAAGATAATCTGCAACTTTTAAAAATTAGTTTTCATTTTGTTCCTTGAAACCATTTCTGAACTTAATACGGTCTAGCCACTGTGTGAAGTGCTACCTATTTTTATAATTCATTTAAGTTTTCTAAAGGAGGTCCCATTATTATATTGCTTTTATAAATGAGGACCAGAACCAGCTGGTAATAGAGCCAGGATTTAAATGTAGGGTATTCTGAAGTCAACTGCCAAATACTCTACGGCGTCCCTCTGCTGCCCCGGCTATCTAACACTGCGCATGGATGGCCAGCAGGCCCAAGCTCAAGTGTCTTTTATGAGCTGTTTTTGATATTTAGAGAACTAATGAACCTTTCTGGCTCTGTTTCTACATCTGAGTAGTAACTGGATGAGGCCCGGAATGAAGGCTGAAAGCAGAGAGGCTGATTCAGAATCTACCAGGCTAACTAAGGCTTCCCGTAGGGAAGGCCTCCACTAAAGCCAGGGGCTGCAAAGCAGCAGGACAAAATGGGTACTGGTGGGGAGAGAAGGGATGCAGCCAGGAAGCCAAGGCTTGGAATCTGCATGGCTGGGCTTCATTTCCATTAGGGTTCAGAAGTCCACCCAGCAGAGAGATGGACATGTGGACAAGGACCAGGGAGATGGAAGGATAGAACGATACAGACAGGCTAAGAGAGAGCTATCTGATTTCCTTTCTTCACTCAGTAGCAATACTCAAAGCCAGGAAACATGTCAAATGACAGGGACACCAAAGTGTACAGGCAGGCTCTGTATCCAGTGAGTTCGGGGTCTAGTCAGGGGAGACAGGTCTTCAACAAAGAACCATGCAAACCTATCATTCAAACTGCAATAACATTTCTAAAGGAAAAGTAGAGCTCAATCTAGTTTGGAGGATCAGAAAAGGTTTCCTGGAAAAGGATACATTCAAGCTAGCACCTGAAAACTGAACAAGAGTAAGAGTTGACAGTGACTAAGCATGTTAATGAGCCATGAATTGGCCTAAGGGGTTCACACACAATCTCTTGTTGAGCCATCCAAGCAAGCCCAAGAGATTGATGAGGCTCAAAAAAGTCCAACAATTTGTTCAAAGTCACAAAGCTCAGAAAATGGTAGAAGTGGAATTTGAATTCAGAGTTCATGTTCTCAACCATTATGATGTAAGACCTAGAAGAGTTAGGTGGGCTGTGGGAGGGAAAGAGAAGAGTAAGAGAGAAAAAGGAAAGAACACTGTGTCTGTGCATGGCATGTGCATAGGCCCTGAGGTAGGGGAATGGAGAAGTAGTTGAAGAATTGAAAGAAAACCAACTGTGGCTAGAACACAGGAGGGATGGGACAGACAGTCCAAAATGAGGCTTGGCCAGGCAGGGGCCTGATCTCAGAATGTTAATACATCCCATTGAGGATTTGGATCCTTCTTATAATAATGATAAAAACCCACTAAAGAACATTATGAGGGGAGTGAGAGGATCAACCAATGGTGAAAAAAAAAGGTATAGCAAGGAATAAATAGGACTGAGGATTAAACTTGATTAAATGGAATCTATCATCCCTTTCTATCATATCTCAAGGGGCATATAAATAAAAAAAATTTGATGTAGCTTTGGGATTGTAAATGTAATTTGACTAAACATCCTTTGAATATTGGCAATCCTCACCTTTTCTAATTATTCTGGACAAACAGAGTTTTCTTCATGAGAGTCTCCTAGCTTCTATAAATATAATTCCAGTAAGACACAAAGATATGTAACTAGGATTTTGATTTCTCTAGTCTATTAGGTATCATAATACATTCATCTAAATTTTAGAGTTGAGGTTGTAGATTCTATAACCATAACAGATCCAAGTAGAAAATGAATATTATTGTGTGTACTGACACATGGAGAAAAAAAAAAAAAGGATGATGAATTTATTGTCTCACTTTATTTCAAAAGAGTCTTACCATAGGGTCGATAATGTAGTTACACAGAACGATATCAACAACAGAATCTAAAGCAGTGGCCATGGGTTTGCAGGATGCAATTTTCTTAGTAATCTACAGGAAGAAGAAACACGAGCAAATTTTAACTGAGATCCATCCAATCTACCAGATTTAGATATTCCATTGACCTTCGTCCTGATTCCCCCTAAAAAAGTTATGTAGGTCTTCTAGGACACAAGCTGGCAGTTGATTTTAGTGGGTGAGTTCTATAACTTGTGGAGCTGTGTACTCTAAGGAAAGACACAATTCTCTCCGAGCCTCAGTTTGCTCATTTGTGATTTGGAACAGGAAGACACATACTACAGGACTCCTGGGAGAGTTAAAAAGTCCATGTGTCTAGTATAGAGCATCAGCCTGAATTTCATACCTGACTCCTTTGTCATTTGACAAAGGAAGAAAATGGAGAGTTAATGACTTAATAAGTCACTTTAGAATGGGAGCCAGCAAACTTTTTCTCAAAGTGCCGGATAACAAAAATTTTAGCATTTTCAGGCCTAATAGAGACATATCATGTACAACTACTCAACACCGTCATTGGGGTTTGAAAGCAATCATCAGTTATCTAAAACAAACAGTGTGCACTGTTCTAATAAGCTTTTATTTACAAAAAGAACTGTACTTGCCAACCCTATTTCAGAAGGCAGAAAACAATGTACTCATTCACGTGGTGAGAATATTTAACGAATGTTTAATGAATCATGGACAGATGCTCCAATCTCACTCATGACTTAAGGAAGCTATATTCATTCATCCAAAAATTTTTTGTGGGCCCCGACCTTCCTCTTCCCCGACCTTGTACACTTACAAGGTCACCCATGTCAATAACCTTACATTTCTCTAGCTTGAACAATCCTATACACTAGAAGCCTTTTCATCGTTCATTTGACAAAAGTGTGTGTGTAGGGCTCATGCGCTGTATATTTTTCTGCATTTTGCTTTGCTCTCTCATTTATACCCTGTGAAATTCCCTCCAAGTCACTGGGTGTAGATCCGGTTCACTTTGCACAAGGGCACCTGATATTCCTTGGCACGGCCATTCCTGTCCAGACTCACTTTAGTTGCAGGGTGTTTGCTCCATATACTGCATGGGACATGCCCATAAAGTGGCCCTCAGTCTAGTGGAGGGGACACACAGTGACAATGGTGGCATGAAGTAGTGTGTTTCCTCTACTACCCTCACCTGTGTGTACCCTCCATGCTAGCACTAGTGAGAACCCAATGGCCTCCCTGGTTGGGGCACGTCAGCCCTAGCGGGGCCTTGCAGGATCACCAGGCAACATGGCTCAAAGGGTGAGGACTGGAGGCTGGAGTGGGGTGGGAAGGATATCACAGTGAAAGTTTTGGGGAATCAGCAGTTCAATGTGGCTGGAACATGGGGTTCCACAAAAGAAAGACACAAAAGAAAGAGGAGAAGCCAGGCGGAGTAGAGGGTAGTGTAATGGATAGTACTAGAGAAGCTCATGGCTGCTTGGGGGTAGCCTATATTTTCCTGAGTCACTGGACTTCTCAAAGATCATCTTGGCCAGCCAGAGCCTGGCCAACCAACTCACTATAAGCATCTCCACAGTGGAATATTCCCCAGAGAGGAGCCAGCTGAGAGCCCTAGAGGGGAAAGGGCACTTTCTGAGACACTACATCCTCTTCAAAATGTTATGCAATGGGCGCAACATGCAGACTTAAAACAACTGGAAACCTCACTTTACTCCAAAGTCTTTTTCTTCTGATAGAGTTTTGGAAACCCAACAAAACAGCAGACTCAGTGCTGTGCAAAGCATGTAGAGCATACAATTTCTAACAGACCCTATGGTTAAGGAGCTCACTGGGGGGAGACAACAACTCTCCAGTGTGTCAAGCATCCCTACGAGGAACTGAGCAGAGGGAGCTGTGGGACAGCAGAGAGGAACACGGACCCTGAAGCCATCAGGGAGGATGACGTGTGTCGATGACACTCCTGGCCTCCCGATCCAGAGTCTTTTTACTTGCCTCTTACATCAGATTGTGGTTAACTTTATTTTACTTCCTCTGGATTTTATCCTAGGCAATGACAATCCCAAGACATACCACCTTATGTTCATAATAGATAAGCTACTTACTGAGTCTTTGACCCACTGGAGATAATATTCAAAGTATCCTATGATTGTATTCCCATACATCTTACTTTCCTAGAAAGAAAGCCATTGAAATTAGTAAAGCCATGCTATAGTATACCTTGTCTAATCACAAAGTTATGTTCACATATCACTTTCTGATACACTTGTTTTAAAAAAGGAAACTCACTTCGACAATAATGGAGGAAACATTGTTTTTGATGAACTCTTGAGCGGCATCCAAGGAGAAAATGATCTTGTTCACTTTCACCTAGAAAACATAGCCACAATTGGCAGAGTACTAAGTGATAAAGGCATTAAATTACACAGTTTGCATATAGATACCAGTTCTGTTAACTCAGCCCACAACTTCCTCTGCTAGTTCAAAAGATGATAGAGCAAGACCCAGTGCTCTGAGAGGAGGGGAAAGAGATGAGCATGCAGCAAGCACTTATTCTGTGCTAGACACTGAACTAGGTCCTAGAGGAGTCACCTTGTCGAATGCTCTCAAGGCTGTAAGGAAGGTGTTATTTGGCTCCCTTCTCAGATAAAGTCACTGAGCCTTGCTCAAAGTCACCATGCTGGGAGGCCTAGGAGCTGGTTTGGCACCTTGGTTTGCTTTTCTCCAGAGCCCATGCTCTTTCCTCAGCCAACATGGCAGCTTTGTGCAAATTGGAAAAAGGTGCTCCTTTCGCTCAGAGACTCAGCTTGGCCAGGGTACCTCTGGCTGATTTCTGCCCAGCCCCACCCCCACCCCTGACCTATTCTTGGCTGGGAACCCCCACGAAGAGCACTGCACAACTGCATGCAAAGGCCCTGAGTGTCAAGGTGTGTAAGGGGTGGGGAAGGTCTGCATGCAGTCATCAGCCTGCTCCAGCTTCCCTTTGCATGGGGCATACACTTTGTGACAATATCCACTATGATTAGAGGTACAGTGATGGTCCTGGAGCAAAAGAAAACCTAACTGATCTTGCTCTAAGTGAAAAAGGCAAAGAGAGGAACATTTAGCTTTCTGTTAGGGACTGACAATGAATCCTCTCATGGACAGCCTTTGTCACTCAATGAATTATTTTCTGAATTGCCTACTGGCATTGTGCATACAAGCTGAATACCACACAGTCTTGGAGCTCAGACTCTGTTGTGGAAATGTTTGCAGCACTGGGGAGCCCCTGTGTTTGGCTGGATGAGTTGTTCATAATTACTGATACCCTATCTGGCATGGCTTCCCAGTGGGTGGAGGAAGCTTCCCCACCCCATAGATGATGGGCTTAGCCACTTTGCTTTGACCAATGGAATGCAGGTGAATGTGGCAGCATGTCCATTCTGAGCAGTGGGTTTAAGGACCAAAGTGCATTTCCATTTATCCTCTGAACCCTCCCCCTCCACCATGAGAACGGGAGGTGACCCAGACGTGAGCTGCTCCTTCAGCCTGGATCTCCTCATGCAAAGGTATGTGAAAGACTGTGGCCAACCCAAACGCGAGACTGACGATTAGTGGTTGTAAGATGCTGAGATTTGGAGGTTGTTTGTTACACAACATTATCTCTGCAGAAGTTAACTAATGTACCTTCTAAGCTGGTGCCCCATGCATGACAACACAGATTTCATCTATCTATAAATCTAATGATGTATTAAGATGAGGTCTGTGTTTATAGAAATGAAGGAAGGAGAAAAGAGATGATAGAAAGCCCAGTTTGGCATTTAAAATTGGTGGCATAACTGAAGAATTTCTTCACTTACAGTACCTACAAAAGGGGGTGCAAGGGTAATTCAATGGTAGAATTCTCGCCTGCCATGTGGGAGACCCAGGTTCAATTCCTGGTCCATGCACTTCCCCCCCAAAAAACAAACAAGCAAAACAGACAACAAACAAACAAAAATTCAACAAATGGTGCTGCAAAATAATGGATACTCACTTGGAAAAATGATGAAATGTGACCCCACCATACGGCATAGAAAAAAAAGTACCCATAAAAATCGACAAGTCTAAAATTCTGTGTGTGGTGTTTTATACCAAAATCCATGACAGAAAAACAAAAATCCTTACCACCAATCCATCACTTGTGCGTTGAAGTATCTTGATGCTTTGGTATAAAGTGCTCTGGTGAATAAACATAGACAATGTTTTCTAAATTATTATATGGAGTAGCAAGATCACTTGCCTTGTGTCCTTCCCTCCCCCAAGTTAGCCATCATCTCAGACTTTAAATGGAAATTTACAGAAAAAACAATAGACACAAGTAACAATGTGTGTGTCTTGCATGGCTCTGGTATGAGAAAACCCATAGAAGAAATTCAGGAAACATGCACTAAAGCTTCAAAGGATAATTTATCACATGCAAGGGACCCAAGAAACTCTTTTGAATTAGGTTTGCTCAAAGTGGAAGGAATTATTTAAAATAAAGCCTGCCTGACAAGAGTGGTTTACCTGCATGGTTTAGATTAGAGACTGACAAACTTAGGCTTTTTACCCCATCCCAACCAGTCAACTCTGTCCTTGTAGCCAAAAGCAACCACAGGCAGTAGGTAAACAAATGGAGGTGGCTGTGATCCAATAAAGCTTTATTTATGAAAGCCAGCAACAGGCTGGACTTGGTGAACAGGCTGAGTTGGCGGGGCCCTAGTTTGTCAATCCCTGCTTTGGGTTGTAGGTCATATGTAAAAATCTCTAAAAAGGCCAAGGAGCCCCATCTACTAGCAGGAGGGCATTTAAGGACAATGTGAGAGCAGCTTAAAATGTTAACAAATCTATGTTAGGGATAAACAGGTACAGAATAAAATTCAAGTAAGCACAGCACATAAATGTAAAAAAAGAAAACGTGAAAACTAGCCCCAAGGAAGTGCTTTTCCAAGCACGAGCAAGTTGATTAGTACCCAGTTCCACCCACACCCCTACTTAACTACAGCCAATGCCACCCACACACAAGCAAACGGAAAATTCCTCCTATTTACTTAGCCCCCTATGAAGCCAGAAGCTTCGTTCCCATGAAACAGGTGACGGCAAGGCAGACATTATCCCTGCCATTTTAGATGAGGAACTGAGAAGCTACAGCTCTTTGGAAAGGCAGCAGTAGGATTTGAAATCAGGTCCATCTGATTCCAACGCCTGTGCTCTTTCCCTGCTATGAACTGCCTTTATTTCATTAAGGAAAGAAGCAATGAGGCTGTGAGAAGAAGGGGAAAGGGCAAGTTAGAAAACAGGATGGGAGACAGAAGAAATGAAGCAATGGCTGTCAAAACGGGGAGCAGAGCTGAATAGAAGAATAAAGAATACTCACCCTTGCTATCACATATTTCTTGACAGAGTTTGGGGAAAAAGAATTTGACAGTAAGAGTGAGTCCAGAAGCAAAATATCAGCACTTCAGCTAAAGACATAGCTTAGGAGGGCCTTTTAACAGCAACGGAAACTCGAACAAGGAGTATTAAGGCAACTTCTGATTTAATCTGAAGGCTCACACCCAAGTGGAAAATGGTAAAAATATACTTGGAAAAGGGGTGGTGAAATTCTAATTTTGTCCTCCTAATATTTTACAACTTTAAAGCCCAGCTGCTGTAATTTCTTTCAAAAACAGCTCAATTTCTCAGGCAGAGGCCAATCTGATTTGAACTGTTTAAACTGAGAACATGCCACTAAGCTCAATGAAAGTCGCTTCCCTGAAATGGATTGTGCACAAGACTAGAGGGAATTACCAGAGGCTGTTTATTGTTACCATTGATTGTTCCAAAGGGATGACTTGCTGACGGTGGATTGTCTTAATATTTTGTGCATTTACTATCAGCGACTCTTTCAAACTTCCTTGGGTCTATTTGAAGAGAATAAAAGAAAAGAAAGATCAACGTCAGCTCACCAGACTCTGGGGCCCTCTCTGTATCCACAGGAGCTCTGGCATAAGCATAACTCACATCAATTAGCCTGGCCCAAGTGCCAAAGGCTGCTGCAATCTCTCTTGCTCAACCTCAATGATTTAGCTACTATTAGTTTCCCCTTTTCACAGATGAGAAAACTAAGGCTCAAATGGGAAATCTTTTTTTTTAACCCACACATAAGTATCTGCTTTACAAATATTAATGTATAACAGTCCTTTAAGGTAGAAACTATGGCTCAAGAGCTTTACAAATATTCAAGTGTCCTATAAGGAGGTTACACAATTATCCCCATCCTACTGATGAGGACGCTAAGGCACAAATGGGGTGAATATCTTGCCCCCGGTCTTATAATTAGGAAGAGGCTGAGTCAGTATTTAAACCCAGGGCTCCTTCCAGAGCTCAGGTTCCTTGATGCCATGCTCTGCTATTCCTTGTACAGGACCAGTTAAGGCAATTTAGTTGTTGACCAGCAGAGTTGCTGCTGAAGGGTAAGCTTATGGCGCTTATGGTGCCTCTACCATCCCTTCCCCACTCTTTCCTGGTGACTCAAAAGCACCAAATGAAATCTCTCTCCCATGCCCTCTGTTACCATTCCCTATACTGCAAGAAAAATAAATGTGTGTGTGTGTGTGTTCTGGGGGGTAGAGAAATTAATGGGGTAATAGCAGACCCAGTGCTAAGGCAGTGAGGGCCCTAGCTCTTAGAGTCACAAGCATCTCCGCGTGCTGCTGTGTACACTCTAAGCTGCCCTGGAATCCCTCACAGGTGCACTGAGGTTGAGGCCCCGCTCAATGGCTGCTGGCGAGAGGCGCCTTCAAATAAGGTTTGCTGTGCTCTAAGGAACCTCTTCAGTGTCCTCCCCGAGATTGGGACTGATGGCTGATAGCTACAACCAAAATAGCACTTAACTGCACCTGTTGAACTCACCAGATTTGTTGCTGTTGCTTCTAGATTATCAGCAAATAATGAAAGATTCACTTTTGTGGGGGGTTTACTGGCCTAAAATAGAGGTGGAAGAAAAAAATGTGATGAATATCACTTTTTAAAGCCTTAGCAACATCTAACAGGCAATGGATTGAGAGTGGGTCCACAACCCTAAAGGAAGAGGGGAACCTCATGCAAAGGACACACCTGCATTCCCACTTTACAGGTGAAACCACACACATCACACGTGCAGTCTCCTCCAAAAGCTCAGGCATGAACTCATCGGTCATACCTCAGTTAAGTAAGCTGTATAATTTATTCTGTCGATTCCCGAAGCACCGAAATTCTTCAGGTTTTTTTTCCCTTCTTCATCTAGTAGAACTATATCGTCAAGCCTGATGTTCAGATTTTCAAGTTCACGGTTTATGTCCTGGATGTGCTGTATGATAAAAAAAGAAAAGTTACAGATAGACCCATTATTCTCCAATAACTTCACATAAGCAATAAATATACAGAGGACCCAAATAAAACACATGCATTTGAATGGCATTTCTTCCTGGCACCCTTCCTGCCCTTCCAGCTCCTTCTCTACCTCCTGCCTCCTTCCTTATGCCCCAAACTGAGCTCCACCTATGCTAAAAAGTGGGATGCAAGGCAAAATAATATTCCATCTCTGTTCTCAAATATCTCAAGGGAGAAAGGCTGTGCCATAATGGAGGGGCATGAACTGCCCGAGGAGGGGGAGAACACTCCAAGGGGGCCAGAGAGGTGCGAGAGGGCAGGGAGAGTTGAGCTAAGCTTGACAACTGGACTGCTGAAAGGGGTGGGGAAGGCTAGCATTCCAGGGCAAGGGACCAGCAGGCACAAGCCTGGGGGATAGGAAAACGTGGGAGATAGCATCTGGGGAATGGTGTTAGTTCCTTGGGCTGAAGATCAGGGGAATTTGGTTGTTGAGCTGCTGCATTCCTCACAGCCAGTCTGTCGTTTCAGGCAGCCTGGAGTGAGGAAGTGTGCAGGGCGGCACTTCCCAACCTCTGCATATCACAAAACATAGGAAAGTGACACAGGGCACCTATTTATGGTTTGATTAAAAAAAAAAATAGATGTTATTGATGTGTAAATACAAGGAATATTTGGAGAAGATAATGAACAAAAAATATGGCCACAGCTTCCAAATAAACCTCTTCACATCAGAGAACAGTCAAGCCATCATGAATGAACTAATGGTGGCCCTGGAAGCTTCTCCTGATGACTCGGTGGGCAAACTGAGAAGTGTGGGGAATGATCTCTTTCCTCGGTCTCCCTTGGTATCTGCTCCCATTCTGGAACCCCCAAAAAAAGAGTGATTTTTAGATTCTCTCATGTACTCAGGCCTAAGAAGGTCAGAAGAGGCCTCCAGGTATGGGGGAGCAGGGTGCTGTCTAGGCCAGCAGTAAAGTCTCTTGCTTTTGTTCCTCCTTCTGGTCCATGAGTTCTGCAATGGCCTTTCTGTGGAGAGGAGGATTTTTCTACCTGCCTTGACCCTCAATTCCAGGTTGCCTCTCCCCAAGGGCCAGCAGAGCTCATAGGAATCCACTGGGGTTCTAGGACAGAGCCACGATTCTTCAGGAATGTTGACAGCAAAGACCATAGTTTTCAGTCCATAATTTCATCTTCAGGGAAAGGCAACTGGTCTTGGTAAACATTTGGGCATTCTCTAGAGCCCGGTTCAAATGCCATCTTATTCTCAACCAACCATTTGCCACAAGGACAGAAAGCGGGGATTTCCTGCGAATGGAACTGCAGGCACAAGGGAATAGAGGGAAGACCAAGAGAATGGAGGGAGAGCTCCAAGAGAGGAGCTTTCACCGAGGCCAAAGTAAACAGGGTTCTGATGGCTGACTCAGACCACATT
Source organism: Myrmecophaga tridactyla (assembly GCA_004026745.1). NCBI lineage: Eukaryota > Metazoa > Chordata > Mammalia > Pilosa > Myrmecophagidae > Myrmecophaga > Myrmecophaga tridactyla. The sequence continues at coordinate 51,743 of PVIY010009474.1, read as the reverse complement.
CAGATCTGGGGCAACAGGAAGGTTTTGGCTTCAATATCTCTCCCTAAGATGGACCCCCATCGCCAATGTCTTTGGGAAACAAGGGGAACCTGTTTCTTTAGGAACATCTACACTCAGAGACAGAAAATCTTTTCCTGTGAAGCATCTGCCATGAGGCTCCTTGAAAAGAATCTTGCATATCTACTAGAAGAACTCAAGCTGCAAGAAAGATTGGTTGGAGGTGGTGAAAATATTTTGGAACTAGATAGAGGAGTGGGGGCACAAAGTTGAGACTACTAAATTCCACTGACTAGTACACTTTTAAATTATTGATTTTATGTTATATGAAATTCATTTTAAAAAACAGACAGTCGGATTTAGTAAAGAAATACATCAATTCCGGGTGGGCCACGGTGGCTCAGCAGGCAAGAATGCTTGTCTGCCATGCCAGAGGACCCAGGTTCGGTTCCCGGTGCCTGCCCATGTATTAAAAAAAGAAAGAAATGCATCAATTCCAAGACTTGTAATAACTTACTTCTTTAACGCTGAGATATTCACTGAGGTTGAAGTGGTTCTCCAGCTGAAGTGAGGTATAAATGCCTTTATTTTCTTTGCAATCACTATGGGGAAAACAGAGTGATCATGATCCAAAACAGCGGTTGTGACTATCTCCGCTCACTGGCAAGGATGAAGAGAAAGGTTAACTGGTTCTCAAGAAGCAGTTTCTGGTTACTGATGCTGGCGCTGGTCATCAGCGGCCACATGGTATCCCACACATACCTACTACTCCCAACTTCCTCCGTTTTACTAATAGTCCCATTTTTGGAGCAGAAACAATGGGATTGGTGATTATGTCCTTCTTTCTGTCTGCTTTAGGCTGTCTTTAGTGCTGTTTTATAAAGAAGCTTTCAAATTGGGAAGAAATAAGTTCTCATTTTAAAGCAAACAAATAAACAGAACAACACCTGCTAGAAAGAGCTGAGTTTGCAAAACCCATCCATGGGTTTTAGTAAAATATCCTAACAAGCCCTGCCAGGATCATTTCCTCTCCATATTTCCAGGGTTGAGGTTGAGTTACTAGATGATTTGACCTAAATTCTCACTGCTGGGGGGAGATGGAGGGGGGCCACGAGTATTCAGGATGTTCAGTACAGTTATAACCCTAACTCAGCCACCTAAACAGCCTGGTCAAAAAGCCTATTGGGGACTGAATCATGTCCCCACTAAAGGCATGTTCAGTCCCAACCCCTGTTCTTGTGGGTGTGAACCCATTTGCAAATAAGACCTTCAAAGATGTTTTAGTTGAGGTATGCCCACCTAAATGAGGGTGGGCCGTAATCTAATATGGCTGAAGTCCTTGTAAGCAAAGGAAATTGAAGACAGAAAGAGAAGCCACTGGGAAAGGCCAGAAACTGGAGGTCAAAGGAACGTGGAAGAGACAGAAGATGACGCCATGTGCATTACTATGTGATGGGAAAGCCAAAGAACTCCAATGACTGCTGGCCAACCAGAAGATCCCGACCTCAGGAGGAAGCTAACCGTGTGGCCTCTGAAACCAGAGTTAATAATTGGTTGTTGGGCGGGCCACGGTAGAGCTCTCGCCTGCTATGCAGGAGACCTGGGTTCGATTCCTGGTGCCTACCCAGAGCACTTTGTTGAGAAGGATTCTGAGACTCTTTGGCCAAGTAGAAGAGAAGACCATAATTGACTCCTGATGTCTACCATGAGCACAGGAGTGGGGATACATGTGCTGCAGATATGCCACCTCTGCTGGAGGCAATGGGGAGCCACTGGGACTTAGACAAGAAGGGACCTAGGGGGTAGGTGGGCTGCATTGTTTTCCTGGAGGTTTGGAGGGCGGAATGGAGTGGAGCGAGGCGGGAGGCAGGGAGGCCATTTGGAAGCTGTTATGATAATGCAGACAACAGCTCAGGCCCTGAACCAGCACAGTGGCAGCGGGGATGAAAGAGCACAAGATGGATTTAAGACATATTTACACGATAAAGGCTACAAATACCATTTATAATATCGCTTTGGGTATAATTTATCCCAAGTCTTGTCTCAGGGCTCCAGAAACCCAGTTTCAATGCCACAGGCTGAACATTGGCAACAAGGATTTTTCTGTCACTTTACTTTGTACCTGGCCCCAAAAGCCAGCGTGGGATTTTTAAAGCCTCCAAAAGGAGAGTCTACTGCTTCCTACCTCCCCGACTTTGGTGAGGCTTGTCCTTTAGCCTAGGTGTCTTTCTCCTCTTCTTTGCTGGCCAATCTCTACTCCCCTATTAAAGTCAGCTCTGGTTCCACTTCTTCCAGGGAAGCCCCTCCTAAATCCTCCATCTCCAAGCTGCATGGGGTGCCTTCCCCAGGGCTTCAAAAATAGTCCCAGTACCTTTCTATTACACAAATGTCCCCTTATTCTATAAATATTTATTCATGGACCTATCACCCTTCCATGACAGTAGGACCACAGTCTAATCAATTGTGTATAATAGTTCAGGTATTGATTAGTACCTAGGTTCCTCATCTAATAGTAAAAATGATTATTAACATAGTACCTACCTCATAGGGTACTGTGAATGTTAAATGAGTTTGTACCAGTAAAGTGTTATAAATAAAAATTACCATTATTGCTACTTAGTATAACATGTATTGAACAATATAAATCAACAGCTATGACAGAGCTGTATTTCTTTCAAATTAACTTCTGACAGCTAGAGAGATTATTATTTCTTTTGCCAGCTAGGGAAATAAATTACGACTCATTAATTAGGGGACACATGTTTGAAAATGTTGTAGAAAATACACAAATAAAACTGTAATGCCTGGAAGTATATTTAATGATTCCCAGGATACTTAAGAAGCCCGTCAAATGATGACAGATATTATTAATCATTTATTAATGTCAGTTCTATGGTTAATATCTGTTTAAAACTGTATAAAGAAACTCCAGTAGGCTACTAATAAAACTAAGAATAGTGGTTTCCATGCAAGGAATGGGAGAGAGCCCTGGCCGGTAGGGATTTGTCTCTGTCCACCTCTTAGACTTCCTGCACCCAGAGTGAGTCACTAACGCCCTGTGGAACTTTCCATTTGGCTTACTAAGAACAAGGGCGTTAAGCACACATCCTCTAGCTCTCTGTGGGTAGAAATAAAAGGGTGATGAGTGTTTTAAAAAGTCCCCTCCAATCTAGAATCAAGTAATTTAATTTTTTTGGCTCAGGCAGGCTCTGGGAACTGAACCCAGATGTCTGGCATGGCAGGTGAGAATTCTGCCACTGAGCCACCATTGCACTGCCCCTGAAATCAAGTCATTTTAAAGCGACTTCTTCCCATGTGGCTCACAGCAGACAACCACTGATTGGAGGTCAGACCCTAGGCCACCAACCAGTTGACCTACGGGACCATCTGACTACCTGGCCAAGGTACATGACACAAAATAAGCCAAGAGTTACCCCAGATTTAGGAGGAAAAGAATGTTATAGTGTGTTTGGGGGGCTGCTAAAAAGGCAGAGAGGGTTATCTGGACATCACTGTACCAGGATCCAGAAGGCTGTCTGGGGAATGATTTCTGTTTTGGTCTCAGTTCTAGTCCTCTCTGCTAAGACCTGAGAACATCTTGGCTCTGAAACTAGAATGTCTCTTCATTAGGTTAAAAACGGCTTTGGAAAGCAAAATCCTTATACTGGAAAAAGAATATTTTAGGTAGCACGAATGTCTAACGCAATTTTCGATACCTGTAAACTTGTTCAAAAGTGAGTTTAATATTTGGTTTCCCAAATATCAGCCCGGAGAGATAGTATTGCCAGTTTTCATTTAGTAGATATGGTGTGTCCAAAATCTGGAACAAATTGAAAAGTTTTTTAAAGACAGTTTTACAATAACATACACATAATACAATAAATATTCTGTTCAATGTGTATATATATATACACGTTGTCGTTCAATATATTTTTGAGATTTTTCACATCTCAATTTTTCTCACTGCTTCCCAAGTTAAAGCTAGGAAATGCTACTGTAATCGGAATAAATCAATCTACCTCCGGGCAGCATCAATAGGATTTACAGATAGTATTATTTTTTTCTGAACACAATAGAAATGGGATAGGAATAGACAATCTGATTCAGAATAGCTGATATAATGCCATGAAGCAGTTGTATCAGTTCTTCACCCATTCACCCTGTACAAGATGTATGAAAATTCACATCATTCTCTGACTCTGAGACCATATATATTTAAGAAGAGGGTGGGAATTACTGCATCTCTGTGTCTGAGGAGTGTACGTGATTTCAAAATATCCTCTCTTTTTAAGAACTGCTTTTTAACAATTCAACACAGCATGGAAGATATTGAAGTCTGGCCTCATGTATTAATAATGTACTTTATCAAGAGGCCAAACGGAGATAATCTGACCAACTGATACCCACAATTTAATTTCCCTCAACCGACTGAGTAGCTAAAATATCATGAGAATAACTGGTTACCTTCACAGTCATTCATCTGATTTCAGAAGAGAGTTGAGGGTGGATTGCAAAAATATATGCAATAAAATGGGGAATCAGAAATATATTTTAGAAATAGGAATCTGGAGAAAAGTACTGGAAAGTCAAAATTAGAAGACAAACACATAGGCTAAAACTTCCTCATTAATGTCAATTGGCTCCTTACAGCCTGTGGTAGTTTTTAGAGGGAGAAAATGAAACTTGAATTGAATGTTCCATCAGAGATCCACCAGGGACAACCCCTACCAGGGCACAGGTACTTTACCAGCTTCAGTTTTAGGGCCCCCCAAACCATCTGTGGGCACCTTTAAACCTGGGAAACTCTTAAATTGTTAGAAGCCTCCTGGGGGTGAGGGAGGGACCTGGGATTTATCTTCTGATGTTCTCAACCACATTTGAGAGAATTTTAGTTTTCCAAAATAATACAATCCACCTTGACAAGTAGGCCGAAATTCTCCACGTACTTCATTTGCAATCAGAAAATAAGAATGTTACCATTTTTTTCCTTTTACATATATCAAGAATCTGAACTTACTGAATTAAAAATAAACTGCTTATCATTTTTGCTCTGCTTTCAAGAAACCCATAAGATTTGGGGGAAATCAAAGTTTCCATTCCAGTGCTTCCCCAGGGGGCACAAAAAACATATTTACCTGGAATAACTTTCGGTTTTCATAAGGTTCACAGACCAATTTCTCAACATTTCCACCAACGACAAACGTGAGAATCACAATGATCATCAATATCCAGCAAAAGAGGAAACTCACTCCAACGCCGCTGGGGGGAAAATATAAATAAAATGAGTAACTCTACCAGGAATTAGTCACTACTTCCAACTAGTACTTACTAATTCTACCAATTAAATGTATAAAATGGAGCTGGAGCTAGCAATGGAGCTGGAGCTAGGGTCAGACAGGTGAGCCCTAAGCAGGCATGAGCACAGAGTGTCAAGCCAATTCAGCCTGGGGCCTTGGCTGCCTGCAGCCCACTGCTGTGGGTTAGAGGAAGAGCTGTGGAGTTAGTTGATGGTTTTGGCAGAGAACAGAGCGGATGGAAAGATTCTGAGGCTGGGAATGTCCACTTCAGAGTCTGAAAGGACGTCAATGTGTCTCCCCATCCAGAGAGATGATGGAGGGGTGCAAATGGCAGCTTGAGAGGGAAGTAGAGGCAAACTGGCCCGGGCCTTCTGGATCCTGCGAGGGGAAGCCACTGTGGGGCTTTAAGCACAGGAGGAACACAGCCCAGTTCTCTGTGAACAAGGCCCATCTTGGCACAGTGTGAAGAAAGAATGGGTTGGACAGGGGCCAAATGGGTAGGCAGGCCACCGAGGAGGCTGCTGATAGGCTCCAGTGAAATAATGGCGGCCTGACAAGGCTGGGGGTGGAGGTGACGCCAGCGGTCAGAGAACATAACTTCAGTGCCAGAGACAGGAGGATGTGGTGCAGGGTGGCACATGAGAAGTGAAGGAGAAGTGGTCTAAGCAAGATGCCAGGGCTAGTCAGCAAGGACACTGAAGCTCCAGAAGGGAAAAGAAGATAGACTCTTGTTCATTTTGCCAGTGAGACATCGCAGTGAAGATGTGGTGTAGAAGTCAGATCTAGGTTTAGGGTTCAGATATGTAGGCTAAAAGCAACTTTTAGGGAGTCAGCCTCTGATAAATGGGTATTTAAAATGTGGGCACAGAGCAAACCAAGGAGAAAGCAGCAGCTAGGATTGAGCCTGGAGGGCTTCCACATTTGAAAGAGAGGTGGTGAAAAATAAATAAAAGAGAGGTGGTAGAAGAACAGCCAGCAAAGAGTCAGAGGAGTACACAGAATATGAGGTGATCCAAGTGGAGGTGGGGGGTGTTTCCAGAAGAAGGAAGTGGTCAACCAATGCAAACACTGCTGGGAGGGCCCATTAGAAAAGGACTTAGAAGAAGTCCACTATATTTAGAGGACTGAAAGAAGTGGACAAATGGAGAAGGAAAGCAAATTGGGGTGGACTGACGAGTAAGTGGGAGAGGAGGAAACTCAGGCAGCAAGCACAGATTAGACTTTTGAGCAGTCTAATGTGCAGGGAGGAGAGTTCGAGGGAAGAAGTGGTATTGTTAGAGATCTTCTGGTTTCATTAAGGGGGGAGAGAATGGACCATGTTTAAGTGTCAAGAACAAAGTCTAGGAGAGGTAAGAGAAGAAGAGATGATCCTATCTGTGGGATGGTGGGAGGGGAAGGGAGTGAGAACACAGCTGGTGGGACCAGCCTTACACGGGAGGAACCTTCTCTTCTGGCCTTGCAGAGAAGGAACAAACATGAGCCAACGCAGGTGCATTTGGATGTTTGGTGATGGGGCATTGTAGGATGGCCTGTATTTTCTCTGTGAAGAAGGATGTAAAACCATTTACAGAGAGAAAAGGAAATAGAGTATGTGAGTACCAGAGTGGAAAAAGCCATTGCACAGGAGTGGGAGAATGATGTGTGTGTGTGTGTGTGTGTGTGTGTGTGAGAGAGAGAGAGAGAGAGACACACACACACACAGAGAGAGAGAGAGAGAGAGAGAGAGAGAGGGAGGGAAGTAGGAAGGAAGCAAGTAAGCAAGCAAAAAGGAAGGAAAGATGGGAAAGAGAGAAAGGAATTGTCCAAGCTATTGAGGTCCACTTGAAGCTGCAATTCATAAATGTGTACAGATACCAATGTGTCCCGTTGTGTGACTTTTCCCTAGGGGTGCTCAGCTGCCCAGGTGTAGACACAGAGAGAGCAAGTTCTTAAATTAGGCTTGTGGTGTTGCCAAGTCAAAGACTATTACTGGCGCCTGCTAGTAAGGAGAGAGCCTTGTAAATGTGTGGGCTGATGTGGTTTTCAGCTATGACGGCAGCCCCTCCTTAGGGCATGAGTCTCCTCTGCCACAGAGACTCAAGACACAATTACAAATATTTCCATGGGCTCCACTAAGATAAATATCAAGATATGTGGGCTGGAGGAACCCTAGGCCAGCCTTGTTTTGTCCTAGAGGCTTTTCTGAGTCAGGCAGACTAAGTATAAAGAGGGAAATGTTCATGAGGACCATGCCAGAGGGATCACAGTTTAAACTCGGGTGTGTGTGTGTGTGTGTGTGTGTGTGTGTATGACACAGAGAGAGAGAGAGATACAGAAAGAGCATGTGTGTATGTATTTTAGAATTATAAAAACAATAAAAACCCTGGATAGAACATTTTAAAACAATACTATTACTTTTAATAGCATACATCAACATTTCCAGCCTTTATTTCCTAAATATGCATACATGTAAGACCAAGAGCAGGCAAACAGCTGCCATGGCCTGTTTTTATAAGGCCAGCAAGATAGAATGGCTTCTATAGGCTTATAGTATTGTAAAAACAAAACAAAACAAAGAAGAAAATGCAATAAAGACCCCCTATGGCCAACAAAACCTAAAATATGTATTATCTGGCCCTTTACAGAAAAAGTTGCTGACCCCTGATCTTCCTGGCTATAATAATAGTATATGAATAATTTTTGTGACTCCTTTTTGAAGGTATTACCTTAGAAACTTTTGCCAGCAATTCTGCATTGGCAACCAAGTTATCATTTCAGTGGCTGCATGACCTGTCATGAGTGGACACACTGTGATTTCTTTGTCCACTCTTCCATAGTTGGACATTTACACGACTTCCAATACTTTACTTTATCCTTAACTGGAAAAACACTCCTCTGCACATTGTGTTTTTTCCATAGCTTGGTCTACTTCCTTAAAATAGATTCCCTACAACAGGAATTACTTAAGTAGAGGACAGGATGGTCTTTTGGTGGCTCTGGCTACAGCCTGACAGCCTGCTTTCTGAAATGAGCCGAAACTACCCTCTGCCACACTTGGGTGCTCATTTCCTGACATTTGGGGCTGCAACCAGATCCGTTTTTCTTAAAGGTCTGGATAATCTGGGTTTTGTTTTCAAAAGAAACAGTAGGGAGTTTTATAATGGGTTTCAACAAAGCAGGTTCTTTTCTTGCCGCCTCTGTGAACTCTCCTATTTCTGAGGAAATCTTGTGCCCTGTCCCTCTGGACAGATATACATCCACTGCTGCATCCTATTCAGTCCTCTAAAATTGTCTCTAGAGTCCCAGAAGACACAGGATCAGAACAGAGCTAGGGGTCTCTGCCTTCCCTCCTTCTGGACTTTCCTTAGTGAGGATTCCCGATTAGGCAGTGTCATCTTTTGGAAAGTGCAGGTGGTGTTTCAATTGCAGCAGAATTAAAATGTACTCTCTGGTTTCCATGAGCAAAAGCAAACAGCTTTAAGGAAGAAATTATATTCTTCTAATTAGTCTGATGAGCCTGACTACTTATATAATTTCCCCTCTTTGTAATTATCCAGTATTTACCAGATGTCTCAAGAGGTGGAGAATTCAGCCATGCAACATCAAAGCATGCCAAGGCTGAGCAGTGCATTCAGCAATAAAGAAGTTACAGCCATTTGAAGTCTACAGACCACCTCAAATCTGACGTTTTAGTTACCAGCTTTATTGCTACTGCTGAAATAAATCCTATCGCCTCAAGACAGGTTTCCTTGTGATTTTCTGGAGAAGTGAGTGTTATATATAAACAGAGGCAGCTTTTAGCCTCCATAGATTTGTTCACAACTTCCCTGCTGTTGTCTTTTATTTGAAGCTAGATATAACATTCTTGGCTCATTTCTAAAAAAAAAAAATATGAGCATCATTGTATGAATGGCGTACCTACAGTCTCAGGGAAATTTACTCCTCCCTTCAAGCAGTTAAAAAATTAGAATACATAAGTTCACCACTAAAATACCAGCAAAAGAGTCAAACAACAAGATCCTTAAATCCTTAAATGCATTTTCTACCTGTCAATCTGTGTACATTTGAACTAAAAGGCAACACAAATATACGTTCCCTTGCTGGTTTAATTTCTTGATTTAGGCACGTGAGCTTTTACACTTTTACATGTGGGAAGTTCCTCTCATACCCAGCAGACCCCAGACCCTGACCTGCAAGATTATTTTTGAGGCCCTGGTTTACCCTCAATACTGTATAAAGGCTTGTCCTATACTGGAACCTAAAGGTTTTAGGGGAAGGACTTAAGAGTCATTGTTCATAGAAGCCTGATTAATTATTACAGTAACCCAATGCTTAAGAAAGCTAATGAATGCAGGCCACCTCCTCTCTGGCTTCTCCTAGCCCAGGACTAAAGACATAAGTAGGCCAACAAGAGAAAGAGGGTGAGGTTTTGATATATTCTACATATGCTATGGGGGCCCAGCTTTGGCAGTCTTCCTACAGGGAGTGTTCTCCACCTCTGCATGGGTAGAGACTTGGAATACATCTGACCCAAACCTTCACTATTGCCCTTGAGCCCCATCACTCTCTGTACAGTTGACTGGCAGATGGACTTGCTCTCTGAAGGATATTTAAAGATTTTCCACCTGGGTCCTGTTTCCATTTCTGGCTCCCTCTCCAGTCACACCTGGCTGATGTCCCTTAAGCTTTGTTTCCCTGCTAGAATCAAGACATGTTTTTTTCTTTTTTCTTCCCCACCCCCAAAATATGACCTTGGACTTGAATGTCTTTGAAACAACTAGCAGACCTAGTCTACCATGGACTGGCACCTCACACCCGCTGTCTTAATGGAGGCCACCTGTCTGAGTACCAAGGCTGCTGGGTTGGCAACTTCTGTGCCCAATCAAGAGTTCTGAGTTTCAAGAGAAAAGGCTGATGATGTTGATGAGCACAATATCCAATATAAGGTGGGTCTTCAGCAAGCATTTGGTGAATGAATGAGTAAATTTAAAGAAGAAACCATGGAGATCAAGGAAGCAAGCTTAGAAAGCGTTTCTATGACAGCTTCTTTAATCAGCAGCCCAGAATATGTAGACAGTATGTTTAAGCTCGTTGATCAAAGTGGAACCAATTCAGAATTTTCTTTTTACGTTCCACACTTGTCACATGCATCCAAATTGAGGAAAACTCATTCACACCTAAACAATGATCACATTGGAACTTACTCGGCCTGTGGGAACCAGGTTCTATAGAAAACCCAGAATCTGTGCCTGGTCCCACCCATCATAGGGCAATAAAGAGCAAATACTTACACCATGAGGAAGATGCCTCCAGTGTTGGAAACGCAGCCTCGGCTGGTTGGAGTGGCATGTTTGTTGTAGCCACAAACACCACACAGTAACCCCAGGTAATAAAAAATCACGATGAGGGTCAGCAAACAGCAGACAACCAAGCCACCTAGCCACCTGGTGAAGCAAGCACATCCCATCGGTGACACTGTCAGAGCACAAAAGCTGAGGAAGGTGGGTTCAATACCTGCCAATCTAATATCAGATTCTTCTATTGGCTCCTCAGAGGATGATACTTCCACCCCCATATTCCCCAACCAACAGAGAAACTTTTGTTTCCATTTTAACTCTGAAACATGCTCACTTTTGATGGTTATGCCAGTTTAAAGCTAATATGTACCCAGAAAGACCATGTCCTTTAATCCTCATTCAATATTGCTGGGTAGGACCTGTCTCATTGTTTCCATGGAGCTATGACCCACCCAATTGTGGGTGGTAACTTTTGATCAGATGGTTTCCACATAGATGTGTCTCCACCCATTCAAGGTGGGGTTGCTTACTGGCACCCTTTAAGAGGCAACCATTTGGGAAAAAGCTTTAGAGCCATCAGAAGCAATAGAGCCCACACAACCTGAGACCTTTGGAGCCCAGGGAAAACGCCCCTGGGGAAGCCTTATGAAATGAGGACAGAAAGCTAGCAGACATCACCATGTGCCTTTCTAGCTAAGAGAGAAACCCTGAGTATCACTGGCCTTCTTGAACCAAAGTATCTTTCCCTGGGTGCCTTAATTTGGACACTTTCACAGCCTTAGAACTGTAAACTTGCAACTTAATAAATTCCCCTTTTTAAAAGCCATTCTAGTTCTGGTAAATCGCACTCCGGCAGCTTGCAAAGAACAATGGCCATGGATTTGTTACTTTCTTCCTTTGCTCTTACTTCCAAACTATTAAATGGGGCTCATAAGCAGTGCCTATTCAACTTCTCCAAGGCTGATAAAAATGCCCTTCAAGACTTCTAAATTCTTTCAAGGTTTCTGATACTGTATGTTATTATAATGACAAGATGTGGACAGATCCTGATTAGGCTATGATAAAGAAATATCCAGCTCTTTCCCCTGGACTTTATCTAGAATATTTTGGGCCTGCAGGAATATTCAGGGGGAACTATACTCTTCATTGAACCAGAAACACTGCATGGCAGATGTGTTGAACAGTTAGAATTTTATAAGCATTCTAAGCTGAATGCCCACAGAATAGAAATCCCCATTTTGTAATGGTCCTGTGACTCTGGCAAGACATTTTAGGATAATGGATCTTCAATTAGGTCTAACTGGCATTCCTGGAACGTACAACAAGATTTCCCGACTACTGAAGAGCATTCAAGGAGCATTTGATATTTCAAAACACTGAAAAACAAAGAATTCACTTTTGCTCAGTGCCTTTTGACAAAAAGTTGCCACAAAAGCTTTTCATTCAATTAAGGGCAATCTTGGTAATTATAATAATGGCCAACAGCACCCATTTTGTAGACCTCTGTTCCAAATACTGGGGACATAAAATTAAATAAGTCATGGAGCCTGGCCTCAGAAAGCTTTTAGAGGTAATGAATTCCTTATCTGTTCAGTTAAATTTCTTTTTAAACTAAGCTCACTGTCTGGGGACAGGAGGAGGTGGCATGGCAAGCATGTAAATCATTGTACCTGTGATCTCTAATGAGACAAGTGAGGTCATGGAGAAAGGATCTTTCTTTGTCCAAATACCTGCTCGGAATGTGGCAGGAGTCCCTTGAGGCTGGCTGATGACAGGGCAATGATTCACAAGCATGGTTAGTGGGGGCAGAAAGCCCACTTCTGCCATGTTCTAGCTAAGCTTAACTAAGTCACCTAACTCCTCCGAGTTTCAATTTCCTCAGCTCCTCTTTAAAGATTTTTGTTTTGAGTATCAAATGACATGTCATGATTATGCCAAAATGAAGCATCAACAAGTGGGGGATATGAGGGAGGGGTATGGATTCTTTGCAAAAGAAAAGGAAATGTCTTCACACAGGGTTAGTGGTGAAGGCATGGCTATTTACTTAGGTTGGATTGTATCATGTGTAAATAAAACTCTTAAAAATAAACAGAGAAAAAAATGAACAGAGGGAAAGAAATGCTAGAGAAAATGTGGAGAAAGAGATGTACTTATTTGTTGTTGGTAGGGAAGCTGAGAGATGCAGCCCCTTGGGGGGCAGTGTGGTGGTTCCACAGGAGGCTAGGGTTGGGGTTGCCATATGATCCTGCAACCCCATTGCTAGGTATATACCTGGAAGAACCAAGAGTAGGGACACAAATGGACATTTGGACACTGGTGTTTATGGTGGCAGTATTCATGATTCACAAGAGATGGAGATGGCCTAAGGATGCAATGACTGAGGAATGGAGGGGGAACTATGGTGTATATATATACACCAGACTACTGAGTGGTTTCAAGAAGGAACGAAGCTGTGAAGCATGCAACTAGGTGAATGAACCTTGAGAACGGTATGTTGAATAAAATGGCAGAAACAAAAAGACAAATATTATCATGCCTCACTCATATGGACTAGCTGTAATATAAAAACTTGGTGAATTGAGGTGGAGAGCATGGGTTATCAGGTTGGGGCGTATTGTAAATTATCCTAGATTGTAAGCTCTTACAGCAGTCACATATCTTCAGGAGGTATAACTGTTATTTATACATTGAGATATTGAGCTGTTTGTTTATAACCCAGTCATTCCCAGAAACTTCAGGATTTATGTGACACCTGAGACAGTTAGAGCTCTGAAGCTATGGAAGTCAGCTGTAGCCCATACAGGAACTGTTTAAAAAGTTGAAAGATTGATCAGACTTTGAAAAGAGATATGAATGAAGCTGATCTGGATAAGACTAAGGTATATCAGAATACAGAGTAAAGGATGATATTATCCATATTTTAAAACCTCAACTTCTATGTGAGACTAAAAGGTGAGATGCTTATTTGGTGCAAAATATATATTTTGCATACTGTTTTTATTTATTTAACTTGTATGGTCAGTGTAGTTGAATACCATAAGTACATGGAATCTTGAATAGGGTGTGAGATTTTGTTGGTTTGTCGAGGTTAGTGTGATGCCCTGATATATCCCAGATTAATCTGGGCAGTGAATAAAGAAGTATTTGCAAAGCCCCCTTGGGGACTAGGGAGAAAGGAGGAAATAGTCAACTTTCCCATTTGGAGAATTTCAGATATTCTCACAAGCAGTAGGGACAACCAAATCAATAGGCCAAGCCCTCAATCTTGGGGTTCTTCCCAATGAAACTTACTCCTGCAAAGGGAAGGCTAAGCCTACTTAAAATTAGGCCTAAGAGTCACCCCCAGAGAACTTCTTTTATTGGTCAGATGTGGTGGCATCTGTCTCTAAGACAACTCAGCAGGTGAACTCACTGCCCTCCCTCTTACATGGGAGATGACTCCCAGGGGTGTAAATCTCTCTGGCAATGTGGGACAGAAATCCTAGGATGAGCCAGGACCTGGCATCAGGACACCAAAAAAGCCTTCTTGAACAAAAAGGGGAAGAGAGATATGGGACAAAATAAAGTTTCAGTGGCCGAGAGATTTCTAAACACAGTCTAGAGGTTATCCTAGGGTTATTCTTATGTATTCTACAGCTATCCCTTTTTAGTTTATGGCATTTTGGAATGGCAGGAGGGAAGTACCTGAAACTGTTGAGCTGTGTTCAAGTAGCCTTGATTCTTTGAAGACAATCGGATAAAGATGTAACTTTTTATAATGTGACCTTACGACTGTGAAAACCTTGTGTCTGATGTTCCTTTTATCCAGGATATGGACAGATGAGTAAAAAAAATATGGATTAAAAAAATAAATAAATAAAAGGGGGGACAAAAGGTAAAATAAATTGGGTAGATGGAAATACTAGTGGTCAATGAGAGGGAGGGGTAAGGGATATGGGATATATGAGTTTTTTCCTTGGTTCTTTTTATTTCTTCTTTTGGAGTGATGCAAATGTTCAAAAAATGATCATGGTGATGAATACACAACTATGTGATGATATTATGAGCCACTGACTGTGCACCATGTATGGGTGTGTGTGTGTGTGTGTGTGAAGATTTCTCAATTAAAAAAAAAAAGAAAAGTCCCTTTGGAGGACTGGGGATAAATGAGGAAATATTAAACTTCCCTAACTGGGGAATTCCTGATATTCTCAGAAGCAGCGGGGACAACCAATCCAACAGGTTAAGCCCTCAAGCTTGGGGTTCAAACCTATGAAACTTATCCTGCAAAAGAGAAGCTAAGCCTACTGATAATTATGCCTAAGAGTCACCCACCAGAGAACCTCTTTTGCTGCTCAGGTGTGGCCTCTCTCTCTCTCTCCAAGCCAACTTTACTGGTGGACTCACTGCCCTCCCCCCTATGAGAGACATGACTCCCAGGGGTGTAAATTTCCCTGGCAACATGCGGTAGGACTCCTGGGATGACCCGGGACCCAGCATCATAGGATTGAGGAAGCCTTCTTGACCAAAAGGGGGAAGAGAGAAATGAGATAAAATGTCAGTGCCTGATTGATTTCAAACATTGTTGAGAGGTTATCCTGGAGGTTATTCTTATGCATTATACAGATATCCCTTTTTAGTTTATGGTGCATTGGAATGGCTAGAGGGAAGTGCGTGAAACTGTTCAACTGTGTTCCTATAGCCTTGATTCTTGAAGAAGTCAATATAACTATACAGCTTGTATAATGTGATCATGTGATTGTGAAAACCTTGTGTCTGATGCTCCATTTATCAAGGGTATGGGCAGATGAGTAAAGAAAAAAAATGAGGAAAAATAAATAGATAAATAATGGGGGGGAGGGATAAGGGGCAAAAAAAATTGGGTAGATTGAAATACTAGTGGTCAATGAGAAGGAGGGGTAAGGGATATGGTATGTATGAGTATTTTCTTTTTTTCTTTTCATTTCTTTTTCTGGAGTGGTGCAAATGTTCTAAAAATGATCATGGTGATGAATATACAAATATATGATAATATTGTGAGCCAGTGACTGTATTCTGTGGATGGACCATACGTGTGTTAAGATTTCCCAATAAACATATTTTTAAAAAATAAATATAATAAATCAATAAAATTAATGACATGCCATGTGCATTTGATGGGTACCTTGTAACTGTTCCATAAATGTCAGTAAGTATTGCTGCTCTTGTGTAATAAATAACCCAAACAGCAATGAACTTCTCCAGATTCTCCATGGGTTTGGGGAGATGGTTCCAAGGGCAGCCATGAGGCTACGCCCTTCAGAGCAGGAAGCACATCTTATATGACCCTCTAAATGTCCCAAGACACCATGTCCCCCGCCCCCGCTTCCTCAGCACTCTATCTGAGCCAATACCTACCGTAGCTACCCCACTTGCTTTCCTAATGGGGGCAAACAAGAGCTGGGCACAATTGCTACTTAACTGAGCTCTTAGGGCAATTTACTGTTTCAAGGCATAACATAGGAAGGGGTTGTGCTTTTTTGGTGAGAACCGATCTCCATATATTTATTTTATAAACCCACAAAGAAAAGAATATTTTCCAAATGTCCTTTTTAATTACTTCACAGGTTTAAAATCATATTACATGACTGGCTTGACAATTATAACTAAGATTCTAGAAGTCCCTAATAATATCAAAATTGAAAATCATTGAACATTTGGCTCAACAATTTTAGTCTTCAGCTTTTTAAATGAACATAACTTGGGGTTAAAACACATCGCCTCTTTGTGCAATTTACTCTCCTAAGATGACCCTGGTGATAATGTCGAGTTCCTGTTCCATTCCCAAAGTTCACTCTTACAGTTTACTAGCTCAAAGGAAGCACTCACCTGTATAATTCAAACTCTTCCACCGTGGGTAAATGGCGGTTGATATACCTTTCTGTCTCATTAACATAACCCTTGAAATTTGAGACGGCATCCTGAACTGGCAACTGTTTGGTTACATTTGAGATGTTTGAACCAATGGAATCCAAGACCCTTTTGACATCTGAAAGCAAAGAAACCTTCGGTTATGGATTTTCAAACATGGAGAAAAGAGAAGCTTTGTTTCGGAACTACACTGAAAAGCCTGAACCACCCGTAGCTTTTCCAATGTTAGGTACATGCGCAAATGTGGCATGGTTTTATGACAAACATCAAGAGAGCAAAGACCATCAAAAGGCAATTAATGAACAAAACAGCAAGATATGAGCGCTGACTTAATGGTACGGTGCTGAAGTCAAGCCAGAGTTTTCTTCTTCTATTTACTGTCACTAAAACCATGGGCCAAATCATTAAAATGCATGGTGTGTCTGCCCTGTGCCAGACCCTTTTACATTATCCCATTTATTCCCTGAGCAAGGGGTTCTGGTTCCCATTTACTAACAGTGAGTGACCCTGAGGCTCATAAAGGCTATTTTTTTTGCCCAGAGGTCTCTTTTTAGAAAGCACTGAATATGTGATTGCACTCTCAAGCCCCTGTTAGATGATTTGGGTAAAACAAATAATAATAATAAAGAAAAGGCATTCAGGACACAGGAATTCACTGGGATGTTTTTGTTTTGTATTGGTTTTTGAAGTGACCTAGGTGAAAGGTCTGTTGAAATGGTATTTAACCCGTATAAATTGAGGCTTATTAAAGAAGTACCCCTGTGTCTCAGATGCATAAAGCAACAGCACTCCTAGTGATCAAAGAGTTTCTATTCGTTTCCACCCTAATTTCACAGACAGCAGATACATTCACAAAGAAACATCAGCTCTCTGGAAAGTGCCCGTCCATCGTGACAGGTCCTAGGATTCAAAGTTACCCGGGGGGCGAGATGGTCCCTGGTACACTCACACGAGATTTGAAGTTGCCTTTATTCACTGTCTTCCTGACGTAGACACACTAAGGACATACTCACTGGGTGAAAGCTCACTCACTGATCTTGAAAGGAAGATAACTCTCTTTGTAGCAGCAGAGACTGCTCTAAAAATGTGAACTGGGGGCCCCTGGAAAGCTTAGGTGGATGGTATCTTGGTCCAAAACACAATCACATGAACACGGCAGGGATCTTCATTAGTGTGTCTTTCACATAGATGGAAAATCGAGATCTGAAAGGCAACTGAAATGAGCAACTGAGCACTGGGTGTTTGGATGTGGCTCATGAGGAGAAAACTGCTTCCACAGTGGCTCACTGCCTCCTTGAAACAGCTCGTGTGCCAAAATACCTGAGGACCAAGATGACTCAGTGGGCTTCTTTCTATCTATATTCAGGGATTTTGAGAGGTGTGACTTGCCGACTCCCCATTTCCTACACAGTTCTCTAAACTCTTTGTGGGGTTTGCTGTCTTCTTCTCAGGCTGCCTTACCCTCACACAGTGCCTGGCTCATAGACTGTGCCAGCTTTGGTGACTCTGTATATGCCTGGTGCCCTCTTCCAGCGAATACCTTTTTCAAGCATCAGTTTAGATGTCACTTGCTTTGGGAAGCCTCCCACAGCCCTCTTCCCATCTCGGTTCCCTTGCAGGTTCCATGTCACTTTAACAGAACATGGTAAGTGGTATCTGCACACATGGTGAGCCGAAGGGCCAGTGGGGATCATGCCTTGTCATCACCTCGCATCCCCAGCGTCAAGCAGGGCCTGGCACACAGCAGGCACTAGGTCAATGTGTGCAGGATAGGGCAGAGTGACGAAAACACTGAGTTAAGGCTTTTGTCTTGGGAGGACATGGAAGTAAACAACTGTTAGCCAGGCTGGTACACATCCTGACCTGGGAAAACTCTGGCTTGTGTTCAGGCAACAAGACCATGTGTAGTAGGCCCCGGGCACGCATGCAGTGTGCGGAGCTTTGCCAGACTTACAAGGAAGGGCTGCACATATTGGCAGAAGAGGTCCAGAGAAGGGGAACAAAAATTAAACACAGAAGTTAGTACGCAGGTGGATGTCAGACAAAAAGCATGCATCAGCCCTCAGGTGCTGGCCGGCGCCTTCGAGAGCCTCATGTTTCTTTTGTTTTGCTTTGTTTGATCCTGATGTTTTAAAGAATAATCTTACATTACACAAAAGGAAACCCACAAAATTTCACCAGCACTAATGTACAATAAAATATATTTTACCCAAGGTTTTTACACGTTGAAAGACCACCATAAGAAAAAAATCAAAGTTGCTCTATAACCCAATATTTTAAAACGACTTGGTCAGCTAGTAAAAAAAAGGACTGAGAAGATGATTTGAAAAAAAGGGAGAAGATGGTTTACATGGCCTCAGATATTTCTTCTCCAAGCAAATAACCCATATGTAGTCCCATTCCTGCACAGTGAACTTATCTTGCAGAAATTCACTCTGTACATTCACCCTAAATACCATAACCTAATATGGCATGATTCAATCATTTAAGACCCAGAGAACTCTCTCCACGTTGATTTCTGTCTGGATAAAATTGTAAGCAAGCTTATAAACCCAAAATATCATTATATCAGCATCAGAGGACAGATGAAAATTCTCCTTAGGAAACAAAATAAATACTTATACAGATTTTTCCTAAAAATAAAAATCAAGTCGAAGTTCTTTCAGAAAACATAATAATCTATATATTTTTTCCCCAATGAAAATAATCTGAAAGTGGCCTTTCCAATGATAGCTACTTTAAGCTCATGACTGGATCATGGCTTTACCTTTGAGAACGCAGTGTCTGACTTGCAGGGTGAGGTCAGTTAACTATTAAAATAAGAGGATTTCTTAAATTCTGTGATACCAACTGAAGGTGAAGTAATTGAAAAACTGTGACATTCTTTGCTCTCAAGGTTTAGAGGATATTTTTAGGAAGGAAATAAGATTTCTGATCATACATTTTCAACCATTCTGAACAAATTGATTTAAAAATTACCTTAAACTGTGAATCTCACCTGATATGATGTTCTTGGTTTGGGTTTGCACCATCTCAGGTATATTGTTGAAGGATTTGTAGCCCTAAAAAATATTGTTTTAGTAAATTGATGTTTACAGTAAATAGATGAACAGTTAACTAGTGCTCAGTTTTCAGCTCAATATGGAGTAGAGAAGCAAAATAAAGATATAATATTCATCTTAAGGCTGAAATGATCATTATAGACTCTCACAAGAGTCTAGCAAAAAAAAAAACCCATTAGAGAAGATTTTCTTTAAATTACCATGTCCACTGAAGATCATGTTAAGTCTTTCATACAGGGTGTTCCAATACTTTTAAGATTTTAACATATTTTCTTATATTGGACCCAGGAATTATGATGTATAGGTACAGGTATACCAATGGTTCTCAATTGGGGGAGATTTTGCACCCACCCCCACCCCCACAACAGGACATTCAGCAAAGTCAGGAGACATTTGGGGTATCAAAATCTGGGGGGGGGAGGGGTAGGGTGGGACTGCTCTCGGCAATACTAATAAATATCCCACAACACATAGGATGAACAAGAATTATCTGGCCCAGAGTATCAAATGGGCACAATTAAGAAACCCTGATCTGTACAATACATCATGTGCAGTGATATTTCTAAAAATAGGACCCAATTTTCCAAAACAATTACAAAATGAAATTGGAGATCTAGTGTCACAGAAAAAAAAATAATGCACAGAGTAAACAAACTGCAGGGAAGCTAAAGCAAAACCAAAAACAACCATGCCAAACTATATGGCTCTGGGGCTCAATTCACGAGAAAGAAACACTGTTATTTCCAGGTAACTAAACTACACATCCAGTCTTTGTTCCAGAGGGGGATCAGTTTGTGTTTCTTAACTGCCTGCTGGTAAATTTAGGCCATCTCATAGGGAACACTGTAGGGTTTACCATCCTGGGAAGATTTCAGCACTTTAGCCCAGCGGTACGAGATGCTGTAATCAGAATATCCATGACATCTATTTCTTCAAGGGCAACTGAAGCTTCCCAGCAGAGCGGTGCTCGCCTTGGTTTCTGGAGGTCTGAGCCCTCTACATTTATCGGGGATTAGACTTCTACCGTCACCCATCACAAGCAGTTTTACAGCTGGAAGGAGTCTTACAATTTCTTTTTATGCAACACCAGAGCACAAAGACCAAGAATTTCTTCTAACTCCTTTAAGAGGACATTCACTTTTTCAGTATACACTGATGCAGGTTTGACAGAACTGTGATGATGTTTTTATACCTACGCTGAAAGACACAGTTTTTCTTTTACAAAGGTAAAACTATTCTCTCCCTTTTCTACAGGCCCAGGGCACGCTCATCTGAATCATGATCGTCAAAAGAAATATTTACCATGTACTCAATATCTACTGGTCAAATAAATAGCAACTACCAGTGGGCAGTGGAAAAAATCATAATATTCCCAACCAGGGTGATCCCTACCTTTTTGGAGTTTTTGATCCAGCAGGGAACAGAACCTTTAAGAAATGATGACTTCAGAGGAGTTTTAAAAGAATATTCACAGAATGAAAAGAATGCGTTAAAAAGGGTTTTGACCTAGGTGAAGTGCCAGAGAAGGCCTCATTCATCAAATGATATATGAAGCTTAAGAAACTAGGTAACTAAACAAAGAAAAAGGTGCCAGCCAGGGATCACAGCATGTACAAGTGCACAGCAGAGGGAAGGAAAGGAAGAAAACCAGCATACTGACCCACAGGCAGGGGGAGGGCATCTTGCATCAGAGAACATGGGTCCTGAACTGCACCCACCACCACAGAGCGCCAGGAGAGCAGAGATCATGGTGCACCTATTATCTTTCATAATTCTAGCTTGGTGCTTTGCACATAGTAGGTGCTTAGAAAAATTTTTGAATTGGAACCATGAACAAAATTACCTGCAAGATAACAGCTATCTTCCTGGTACCCCCTCTCCAGAATTTCATTGCTTTTTTTTGCTCTGTTTCCTATCTTCTAATGTATACGTCTATCTATTTAAGTGAAGCAAAATAAGCTTCTATAGTTTTGTTTTGCTTTTTTCCTTCAAAAACATACCTCTTCAACCAGGCCGGCCAAATCTGTCCTAAGAACTTCATTAACGCTGTCGAGTTGATCGTTCATAAATGGCAGCTAAAAATTTATAAAACAAAATATAAGGTGAGGTGGTTGCCCTCCAAAATTATTCCTTATAAATAATGGAGTTGTCTTAAATCCAAGTGCCAAAGAGTTGGACTTTTGGTGTACTGTCTCAATTTATTTTGAACAATGAGAGTATTATTTGGAGGTAAAAACATTTATCTCAAAATGACCTCTACAACCATAGTTTCTAGATGTCTGATGATCTCCTGATGCAATTAACTAAAAATGAGGCAAAGGAATTTAACATTTAATATGTGTGACCTAACAATTTCAAGAACTAGATATAATTGTAAATGACTTTTATAAAGCTACTTTTAAAAGTAATATGAGTTGGGCGGACCATGGTGGCTCAGCAGGCAGAGTTTTCACCTGCCATGCTGGAAACCTGGGTTCAATTCCCAGTGTCTGCACATGCCAAAAGAAAAGGTAATACAAGTCAGTTGCTATACCAATGAGTGGCTTAGATAAAATTTTCATTTAAAGCACTATACATGGATTTAAAGTATTATATCTTTTACCAATATTTGGGACAGATATCATGTGCCTCTTGATATAATGCACTGAGGACTCACAATCGTGTCTATGATATACCCAGTGACAAATATGCATCATGTGCTGGTTTGAAATTCTGCATACCTCAGAAAAGCCATGTCTTTTAATCCTGATTCAATACTATGGAGTGCAAACTTTGATTCGGTTGTTTCCATGGAGATGTGAAATACCCAATTGTGTGTGTGACCTTTTGATTAGATGGTGATGTGACTCCACCCATTTAAGGTGGGTCTTGATTAGTTCACTAGAGTCCTTTAAAAGGGCAAACATTTTAGAGAGAGTTCAGAGCTAACACAGACAGAGACATCTGGAGATGCAGAAAGAAAATGCCCCCAGGTGTTTCTGTTTGAAACCAGAAGCCAAAGGACCAGCAGACAGCAGCCATATTCCTTCCCAGCTGACAAAGGTGTTCCCTACCCATCAGCCCTTCTTGAGTCAAGGTATCTCTCCATGGATGTCTTAGTTTGAACATTTTTGTGGCCTTAGAACTGAAAGCTTGTAACTTAATAAATTTCCTTTATAAAAGCCAACCCATTTCTGATATATTGCATGCTGGCAGCATCTGCAAACCAAGACACGTAATTAAATCTAAGCATGAAGGAATATCAGGTAAACCCAAGTTGAAGGCCATTTTATAAAATGAAAGGCCTGTAGCATCATTGACAAAGGTCAATGTCACAAAAAAGACTAAGAAACTGCTAGATTAAAAGGGACTACAGAAATAAAACCACTAAGGGCAATGTGTGATCCTAGATTGGATGTGCATCAGAAAAAGAAAAAAAATAGTTTTAAAGGATATTAATAGGAAAATTTGGCAAAATTTCAATGTGAGCTGTGGAAGAGATTGCAGAGTTGGGTCTATGTTAGGGGCCCTCGTTTTGATAATTGTATGATGTTATCTAAGGTTAGGAGATGCACTGAAATACTTAGGGGTGAAGCATGATGCCAGCAGCTTACTCCCAAGCGGTGTAGAAAAGAACAAAGTATGCATTATTGTATGTGTACATACATAAAGGAATATGGATAGATAAAAGAAGAAAGCAAATAGGGCAAAATATTGACAATGGGTGAATCTGTATATGTAGACAGGGTTTCTGTTTACTAATTCTGTAACTTTTTTCATGTATGAAAGTGCATTAAAATAAAAATTACTCCTGAAAGGCATCTACTGCAAACATTTAAATGCAAATATATAGATCTCATGCTTTAAAATACTGCTTGAGGAGTCCAAGAGATGAAGACACAGGTATTGAATGCAAAGTGCTTGAATAAAACGATTTCATAAAATATAAACGTGGGGGAAACAGCAATTCTATTTTAAAACAATATTTTGTCTAAAATGTAACAATGCATATATATAACTAAATTAATAAATTACATATCATGAGTAGAGATAATAATTTTACCTATAACTCCAGAACTTTCTATATTGAAGTTGTTCCAAATTTTTTTTTATTTCAATCTTCTCTTTGGAAAAGTGGGGAATTGCCTAATATTGGGGGCATACATGGTTAATATACTAGACACAACATATATTAAATATATTAATTTTTAAGAGATCCACTTTCCTTTTTCTTTTTAAAACTGAACTCATGCTGGCACTTTTCATCAAATTGCAGAGAATTCCCACTGCTCCTTTTTACCTGCTGCAGCTATGCCTACGGAGAGGGAATGACCCCAGGCTGACCCAGGGTCACGCACTCCAAGCCAACCTGTTCTGGTGCGGCCACCCTCCCCTAGACGCTGCCCACTTGCAGGCTCCCTGCCTCCCCACCTGGCCCAGGTTGGTGTTGTCATCCAGCTGGTCTAGAGTTTCCCTGATGCTGCGGCAAGAGGCAGCCGCTGGTGGTGAGGAGCATGCCGAGTCATTGAGCGAGTTCTCCAGGTCGCTCTTCACACTGCTCAAGCTGGAGCTCAGCCGCCCAGTTCCATCTTTCAGGTCCTTCAAGGTGTTGTTCACGTTCTCCAGGGCCTCTTTGGTCTCTCTTATTGCTGCAGGAACATAACCCAAATCAGATAATAAAGGCACCCACTGGACTGGCAATGGCAGAAAGCCTTTTCTCATCTACAGGAATCTGAGATGGACTTGTATAGACGTTAGAAGGCAACCAGAGGACAGCCGGAAAGAGGCACGCAGGACATCCCTAGGCTTCTCTGCCAGCAGCTCCAACCAACTCGGCTTGTCCATCTCAGGGTCATGCAGACAAAAGGCAGGGGCTGAGCACCGAGGGCAGAACAGTGATGAGGCCACCTCGGCTCAGCCTCGCTGTCTAGTATAGGAGCAGACGCAGTTGGGAAAGGGGTCACCTCCACAGCACACACCAACCTCGAGGCGGTCAGTCTGGACAAGCTGATATCTTCAATTCCAAGCAGTTTTCAGCAGCATAAAAAAATCATCACACCCAGACATATTTTAGCTAAGAATATTCCAAGAGCTGCAGTTAAATATAGTCAGAGCATGGTTTGAGATGCCACCCCGTCTAGATGCCAATCCCAACTCCATTACTTACTGTGTGTGTAACCAGAAGCAGATTCCTGAACCCCTCTGCGCTGACTTCCTAACCTTAAAATGGTGACACCACCACCACATTCACCACAAAATGTGGCTGGAGCTGACTGGACTGAAACTCTTCAGTGGCAGTGAGCCTGTTTTATTTGGGGAGATGCACAGCCAAGCTGAGCCCTTTTTGCCCACTCTTTATTTTAAATATATGTAAACTGTGGTACCAAATACAACATAAAATTTCCTATTTTAACCACCTGCAAGTATACAATTCAGTGATGTGAATTACCTTCACACTGTTGTGCTACCATCACCAACCATCCATGACCAAAACTTTTCCATCACTCCAAACTGAAACTCTGTACCAATTAAATGGTAACTCCCCACTCCCTACCATCCCCACCCCAGTCTCTGGTAACCTGTATTTTAACTTCTGACTCCATGAATTTGCATATTCTAATCATTTCATATAAGCCAGCACACTTTCTTGTACAAGAAATATCTAATTGTTTGCTATCCTGGATTTCTCCAGGACACAAAGGTTTATATTCTTTTTTGTTTTTTTGTTGTTTTTTTTGTTTTGCTTTCTTTTTTTCTATTTTAACATTTGTTCCCCCTATTATTTATTTTTATTCCATATGTTCCTCTCATCTGTTCACAAGGTAGATAAAAGGAGCATCAGACACAAGGTTTTCACAATCACACAGTCACATTGTGAAAGCTATATTATTATACAATCATCATCAAGAAACATGGCTACTGGAACACAGCTCTACATTTTCAGGCAGTTCCCTCCAGCCTCTCCATTACATCTTGGATAACAAGGTGATATCTACTTAATGCATAAGAATAACCTCCAGGATAACCTCTCGACTCTGTTTGGAATCTCTCAGCCATTGACACTTTGTCTCATGTCACTCTTCCCCTTTTTGGTTGAGAAGGTTTTCTCAATCCCTTGATGCTGGGTCTCAGCTCATTCTAGAGTTTTTCTCAATCCCTTGATGCTGAATCTCAGCTCATTCTGGGATTTCTGTCCCACGTTGCCAGGAAGATCCACACCCCTGGTAGTCATGTCCCCTGTAGACAGGGGGAGGGTGGTGAGTCTGCTTGCTGTGTTGGCTGGAGAGAGAGGCCACATCTGAGCAACAAAAGAGGTTCTCTTGGGGGTGACACTTATGCTTAATTTTAAGTAGGCATGATCTATCCCCTGTGGGGTTAAGTTTCATATGAACAAACCCCAAGATGGGGGCTCAGCCTATAGCTTTGGTTGTCCACACTGAAGGTTTATATTCTTGACAAGGAAGGTGGTGCATTACAACTCTATTTTTCCTCTACAGTGGCTTAAAGTCACAGCAGTGAGAGATGGGAAATTTAAATGAGGAGGTATCTACTCCTCTTCTGAGCAAATAACTCTTCCTGTCCTGGTCTCTGCCCTACAGTTCAAAAAACAGACAGCAAAGTGTGAAGCTACAAATGTGTTTGGCCAGGAAAAGGGTGAATGCCCTTAACAACTGGTTTCCGCAGTCTTCCAGAGCAACCACACAAAACTTGGGCTAAAAAAATAAATTATGTGTGTGTGTGTACATGTATATATGTATATATGTGTGTGTGCATATATATATATAAAAAACACAAACATATACATACATATATACATGCATATATATTTATGTGTGTGCCTGCATGGGTATGTGGGTATGTTTTTTGAATGCCACTTTGTTATGTAATCTTCACAAAAGTGGCTTGAGATTCTGTCATGGTCAGGTTGATGTGTTAACTTGGCCAGGTGGTGGTACCTATTTGTCTGGGTGGGCAAGTGATGGTCTGTCTGTTGCTATGAGGACATTTCATAGAACTAAATCATGATCATGTCAGCTACATCCATAGCTGATTCCATTTGTAATCAGCCAAGGGGAGTGTCTTCTGCAAGCAGTGATGCTTAATCTAATCAACGGAATCCTTTTAAGGAGGATTCAGAAGAGACAGGCTCTCTTCCTGCTTCAGCCAGCGAGCCTTTCCTGTGGAGTTCATCCAGACCCTCCCTCGGAATCGTTGGCTTCACAGCCTGCCCTATGGGTTCTGGACTCTGCATTCCCATGGTTACGTGGGACACTTTTATAAATTTTATATTTATGGATATTTCCTTTTGATTCTGTTTCTCTAGAGAACCCTAACTAATACAGATTCCATCCCATCTCTGCTATTACCTTGTTATAGCATCTCTGGAAGCTCTTTTACCTTTCAGGACCTCTATTTCCCCATTTGTAAATAAAGAAATTTGTTGGGCTATCTCCTAGTTACTTTTGAGAGTCTGAGAATCTAGGCTGTATCCGAACATGTTTGCAGGTGCTGGGCTCTTAGTTAACCAGGTCTGATTAGGTAGCATGTTACCTTATTATGT
The DNA here is from genome assembly GCA_004026745.1 of Myrmecophaga tridactyla. Lineage (NCBI taxonomy): Eukaryota > Metazoa > Chordata > Mammalia > Pilosa > Myrmecophagidae > Myrmecophaga > Myrmecophaga tridactyla. The sequence goes on along the minus strand of PVIY010009474.1, from coordinate 24,682 downwards.
TAACCAGACCTGATTAGATAACTGGCAATCCATGACATCCAAGATAATACTAGAACCCAGCTGGGAGTGGTTTCCTCAGAGGCCTAGGGAAGTCTTCAGGACTGGATTGTATGACCCTTGGCCCCAAATTTTATTATTTTATCTCAATAGAAAACCTTAAAACCTGTTCCAAACACTCTTGTACCTTGAATTTTGGTCCTGTCATATCTTAGCGTTATTTAAGAGGCTCATCTCTCACACTACCTCCCAGGACTGTTAGCAAAGCCTGAAGTCTGGTATGTGGCTCATATGAGAGTTTCAATAAAGATCTATGATGGATGGTGGTGAAAGTAGCACAGCATTTTGAATTTAATTAATACTACTGAATGGTACACATGGAAGTGGATAAAATGGGAAGCTTCGAGTTAAATATATATATTACCACAATAAAAATTTTGTAAAACATGAAAAATAAAATACCATAGCAAAGCAAGAAACAGAGAACACGGGTGCAATCTCAAACACACAACAGAATGCAAAAGAATACAATAAAAATTTTGAAAAAGTGAAAAATAAAATACATACCATAGCAAAACAAGAAACAAAGAGCACGGCTGTAATTACAAACACACAACAGAATGCAAAAGAGTGTGCCAGAACACCTTTCACAGCCCACGCCAGGCACTGCTTATCTTAATGTGTGACTTACCTCTGAGAGCCCTGCCCTCTCTGCTTTGTCCTCAGGATAAGTTATTTTAAGGCCAGAAATAAACAACGACAGTGGCAAAGAATGACAAGTGATAAAATAAAATAGTGACCCAGGAAATATGTGTGCATTCGGACAGAGTCCACAGACATTTCTGGGTCATAGCTAATATTCTCTGTCATGTCCTAGGAAGGACTTGGAGATGATAAACATTTATCTTCAGAAGGCTTCAAAGCAGTTTATGCCTATAAAATATTTAGTGCATTGTAGCTCTGGGAGCCATTCCAAGCCTACCCAGATCACATATACTATGTATTTGAAGTAAGTGGAAAGCTCGTTCTGACTCTCAATTTTAGTTAATTAACATTTTACCAGCCTATAGTACATTTCCTTTATAGGTCCTGACCTGCAGGTCATATACGATTTGCACAAAGGAATTTGCATGTTTCTGCTCACTTCGAAGACCACTAAACACATAAGGTGGCTAAGAATTCTTACCAAAAAATTGCTGAAGCAGTTTGCATGCAAGTTCAAAGATGCTCTAGCAATATCTAAGACTTGGCATTAACTTATCCAAGCCAACTTTAAAAAACAATAGGACTTCAATAGTAATACGGAAAATACTGAAAAGAAAAATTAAACATGCTTTGTCTTTTATCCAAAAAGATGTATAACTCATACATTATAAACTGTCAGGGCTTTGTACAGAAAATAAACGGGCACGCCAGCCACATTTCATCATCCATATACCTGTGCACAGCCCCTTACCTACAGAGAACAGATACAGAATTGTGGAGCTGGAAGAGATCTTGGAAAATAATATTCCAAATACACTGACTTATGAGGGAACCAGGTACAGGGATACCTGGGATTATCCTGTGACCACCCTATACTCGAACCCAGTTCCATAATTCTGCCTTCAAAGTTACACCATGCTGCCTTCCCAAAGATGGCACAGCAGCATCTTAAAAGTCCCAAATGTACCCAAATACCATCTAGTATGGTCCAGGTAACTCAGGCTCTACAGTCAGACCAGGGTCTGAATCTCAACTCCACCACTTGCCAGCTACCCAACTTTAGACAAGTTACATATCACTTATTGCATTGAGTTGGAAATTGGAAGTGACCAGGTCCACAGGGCTGTCATGAAGATGAACTAACACGATGTTGGAAACACACCTAGTACTTAGCATTGGCAAGTAGCAGGTCATCATCACTCAGTGACTTTCTCCTTATTACTTTATGGTTAAATCATTTCTACAAAAGCCTACAGTGATCTTTGTTGGTTGACATCTCAAAGCCATTTCACCCCTCTCCCATGCTGCAGCAGACCTGTGTTGGGATAACCTGGATCCCCTCATCAGCTTCAGGAGCGGACCCTGATTGCACTTAGCCAATCCATTTCCCCTCTGCCCTTGTAGGGTTCAGAGATGGGCATGGGACCTCAGATGACCCAACCCAAAGGAAATCCAAGATGTGCCCTGCTGACCAAGAAGGAGGAACAAGGCACTGGCACCAACCCGCTTGCAACTACAAAGGGAGCTCAAGTGAAAATGATGCTGTCATCAAACAGAGCAAACAGATGGAAGAATCTCACCACGAGACCAAGCCTCACCTGAAGCTGGATTTCAGCTACCTGAGCCAATGATCAATGTAATTGTGAATTCAAGTTTGAGACAGGTTTTCTGCATGTATCTCGCATATATCAAGAGATTTTATCATAAAAGATCACAAAGCCAGTCCGATTAGTATTAATCCATTGGTGATGTGCAAACATTTGGAGCCACAATTAGGGGCCCTACTCAAAAACCAGCACGAGCAATGCCAGGGGTGGTGGGAAAAGCGAAGGTTCAGCATGTTTCCGTGGCTGTCCAACCTGAGTGCTGTGTTCTCGAGGTGAAGGCACGAGCAGCCCTCAGACTCCACCTCTTTTCATAGCTCCACTCATGCCAGCTAAGTAAAATGTCCTGCTAAGACACATGAGGGGGTGGTGGGTTATGGGTGTGGGAAGTGGAGACAGCAATGGAAGGAAAGTTCTCTGGGAAAACAGTTCTGACTTCATTTTCCTCACTGCAGGAAAGGAATCCAAGCAGAAAAAGGTTCAAACAACGAGTGACAAAATAATCACCTGAGTCTATTGACTCTAATGACAACCTGGAAAGTCTCTATTTCTGGTGCAATTGGGCAACCTTCAGAAAGCTGAACTACTACTCATCTGGGGTTCTTAATCCGGGATCTGTGGATAGAATCCAAAGGAATCCTGTGACTGTTGACAGGAAAATAAGCAAAGCCACGTATGTATTTCCACTAATCTCTAATTAAAATGTAACCTTTCCTTCTGTCACGAAAGTAGACACTGCACCACAACAGTACTGCAAGTGTCTCAATCATCAAAGAAATCACAAATCTTTCCATATCCTATTCAGTTGTTACTAATATCTGGAAATATTGTTTATGTCATCCCACCTTTGAAATTCAGGAGTTATCAGACCCTCCACTAGATGCTATTAGTTAATGGGTTTAATGAAGAAGCACACGCTACTATATCACATATTTGATTTTTAAAAATATTTTCATAATTATATTCCAATACAATACAATTGGTCACCTTTGTAATTCTCTGGCTTTTATTTTGTGCATTTAAAAGCATTCTGAGTAAAGTACCACAGAGTTTGCTAGTACATAACACCAAAAGGTTAAGAAACTTAGATTTAAGCCTTGATCAATGTGCCAATTTGAATCTGTGTGGACCCCAGAAAAGCCATGTCCTTTATTCCTCCTTCAATATTGCTGGCTGGGAGCATTTTGATTGTTCCCATGGAGATGTGACCCACCCAATTGTAGGTGGTAACTTTTGATCAGATAGCTTCCATGGAGTTGTGACTCCACCCATTTAAGCTTTAAAAGAGGAAACATTTTGGAGAGAATCCCTTTGGTAGAGCCACGAGAAAGCCAGCAGATGCTGCCATGTTCACCATGTACCCTTCCAGCTGAGAGAGAAACGTTGAACATCATCGGTCTTCTTGAACCAAGGTATCTATCTTTCCCTGGATGCCTTAGATTGGACATTTCTATAGACTTTATAGACATTTTCTCAGCCTTAGAAATGTAAACTTGCAACTTATTAATTCCCCCTTTTAAAAACCATTCCATTTCTGGTATATTGCATTCTGGAAGCTAGCAAACTAGAACAATCAGGGATTAATCCTGTGAGCAATTTTCCTTAACTGCTACCAAAAGTATCCTTCTGCCATTCGGCTTGGATGTAGGTACCATTTGGGCCATCATTCTGAGAAAAACTCTGCTCTCACCCCTCCTTGGCACAATGTGTTTCTTCCATCTGGAATGACTGATCCCTGCTCCTCTAGCTGAGAAACCCTCACTTGATCATTAAAATGCCATCTCCTATCTGAGCAGCCAGGGCTTTGGGGTGGGGCTGCCTCGGGTCCTCATCCCTGCTGTGCCACTTCCAAACTGCATGGTCGTGGCTGGTCTCTTTTTCTCATGGAATCCCAGTTTCCTTATCCGAGGGGATGAAAATTCTACCTACCTGAATATGAGGATTGCATGATTAGTGCCTAGGAACTTGCTTAAAGCGGCACCTGGGCCAGAAGTGAGTGTCTCAAAATCTGAGCTAATGGTTCTTCCAGACCCTCCTGCTGTGGACTGAATCATGTCCCCCAAAAGATATGCTGAAGTCCAATCCCTGGTCCTGTGACTGTGACCTTATCTGGAACTAGGGTCTTTGCAGATGTCATTGAGTTAAGATGAGGTCATACTGCACGAGGTGGGCTCTAAAGCTGGTGATAAAGAGAGGGAGATTTGGAGAAACACAGGATGACGATGGCCATCTGAAAACAGAAGCTGAGACTGAAGTGGGGCCGCCACAAGCCAAGAACACCTGGGGCCACCAGAAGGTGGAAGAGGCAAGGAAAGTTCTTCTCTGGAGCCTATAGAGGGATCATGGCCCAGCTGACAAGTTGATTTTGGACTTCTACCCTCTAGGACTCTAAGAGGATAAAGTTCTATTGTTTTAAGCCAACTGTTAAGGCAGCCCTAGGAAATTAAGAAACCACCCCCAAGAACATGTGGTCAGTTCTCATTGCCTCACTTTCTCACCTGGCTTTCGGGACCTATCCCAGGTGCTCTAACTGGTCACAGTCCATGCATGTCTCTGTGGCAAGGCAGTGAGCCCCTGGCGGCCAAGGCCCAGCTCACGGATGGCTGAGTCCCCAGTGCCTGGCACAGGGCCTGACACTGACCTGTCAGCACTGAATAAAGAGTCCTGGGATGAATAGGGTGGGCTCCAGGTCCTGGACCTCACAGGTGAGCCAGGTCATGTCTTGGCTCCCCGCTGAGCATCCTCTGCACTTTTATACTATGCTGCCTGCTTCACCTGCCTCCCACACCTAGAGTGCCCCTGGCCCCTGGCAAATGTCCCATTTATCCCAGGCAGCTCTCTGCTTGTAAGAACCCCATCTAAATGCTGGGAACCATTTGCAAATGTTATCAAGGAGCATGGAGCAATCTGATGGGGTTTAACTGGGGATTCTGAACCAGTCTGGGGGGCTATACAAAATCCACAGGGGCTGGGGTTGGTCAGAGAACATCAGCTATGGTCCCTCCTAGATCACTGTAACCAGAATGTATTGAGGGAGGATGATTTGTCAAAGCCCCCAGGTGACTGAGAAGCAGGCAGGATTGCAAACTACTCATCTAGAGTTCTCAGAGGGTAGCCCCAGGCTAGCAGCTGCAGCATCACCTGGGAGCTTGTGAGAAATGTAAATCAGAAACTCCAGGGGCGAGGCCAGCCTTCTGAGTTTTGACAAGCCCTCTGGGTGTGGGGTGCACTCTCTGTGTGGGAATCCCTGGGCCTCTACAGCCATTAAGCAATTCCAGTCCTTGCCTGTGATTGGCTTGGGTGCTGGCTGACAGGACAGGGACCAAGTCTGCTGCCACTTCCGGGCACCATTCTGCTCTCTGACATAAAGAGAGGTCATATTGCATGAGGTGGGCTCTCTTCATGTGAGAGGTATGGGGGTCCCGCATTTCAGGAGCCTCCATGGCCAACTTGACCACACTGATGAGGTAAGGACAGCAGAGGGAAGACAAAAAAGCAGGGGGCCCCTTGACAATGACATCGAAGCCCTGAATTAGCTACCTTCGAACACCTTGTCTTGTGTGATAATACATTTCCTAGCATTTAAGCCGCTTCAAGTATTCCTGGCACAGAGATAAAATCAATGTCATCTTCAATGACCTCTAATTATCTTATGAGAATTGGCTCCCAAAATTTCCAAAATGAATGAAAATAATTTTACTCTCATTTTAATAGCTACGTAGGGAGGTAGGTAAGATAGACAGAGAGAGATTTCCACAGTGTGCACGGAGGGCAAGAAAAAAAAAACATCCAGGTAAACAAATGACCACAGACATTGAAAGTAAAAGGTCAGGAAACCTGTAGATTCAAGATGAATTGCTAACAACCAAGGACAGAATAAATATGAAAGAATGCAATCTATTTTCTTCTTTTAGAGCCAGTGAAATTATAGTATCCTAAACTTAGAGCACCAATGAAACTGGTGCAGGAGGTTAGGATACCCACCCACTTGTTCATTCAAGAACTGACAACCTGCTCCAGGCCAGCACAGCGAGAGGGAGGGGAAATGCACAAGTGCCCCAAATCAATAGGTCTTGTCCTTCAGGAGCTCATTGCATGCTAAGGTTGCTAATGCTGCAAATGCCATAAATGAGAAGTGCATGTAGGGTTCCAAAGTAAAGAGCAGGAAGTTTTCACCCACTATGATGGGGAAAGGAAAGGGTGGTAAGTGAGGGAAGCTTAAAGAAGAGAGGAAAATTAATGCCAGCTCACAAATAGGACAGATGAGGTGGGGAAGGGTCTATGTTTTTTACAGGCTGAGGATGCACATGCAGTGTGGGGGCAAGAGAGAACAGCTCCTTTAGGGACCTAGAATTGAATGAACACCAGGAATGGAAGGCGGGGTGCTGGTGGTTGGAGGATTGAGATAGGAAGGGAGGCTGGAATGGGAGGCTGGGGACAGGTACGGAAGGAAGGAAGATGGTGTCTGAAACAGGAAGGCAGGAGGCATGGGTCTCTGCAGTGAAATCCCTTCTCTAGGCCTCACTTGCCTAAAGAGAAAACTGGTGATGAGAACAGATGTGTGGAGACCTCTAAGCATCAAGAGTGGAGGGCACACCTTCAGGTTGCAGCTGGATCCTTTGCAACATCAAGAAAGGAGGGGAGGGGCTTTTCAACAGATTAATCTAACACCCTGAAGTATCCTGCGTATCACCCTGTTTCCGGTATACTTGTCTGAGTAGTTGAGCTGTAAAGTAGGAAGGAAGCCAATAGGAAAGGACGTGATTTTCCAACTTCCACACAATTTGCTTCTTTAGGGTCTATTTTCTCAGGAACACTAGCTCATGAGAGGAAAATTCAAATTGGCAAAATGACAGGTGTTTGACATCGATGAAACTATCCTCTCCATCAAGTACCCAGCCATAGACATTTTCTCAACATTTGGGAGGGTCTGGGAGGTCTTTTTCATTATAGTTGAATCTGGAGTTTATTAAAATCAGCATGTCTATCATGGTGATGAATACACAACTATGTGATGATATTGTGAGCCACTGATTGTACACCATGTATGAAACGTATGGATGTGAAAATTTATTAAAAAGAATATTTTTTTAAAAAAATCAGCATATCTACTCACTTATAACTATCTGTGGTTGGCTTAAGATCTACATGCATATTGCTGATTTCTAAAAGATGTTCTTTCGGGGGAGAAAGAAAGAGTAGTCAATATACCTCAATAGACCCAGACCTCTTTATGCTACTCATTTGCTACAACAGGGGTTAATAAATTTTTTTCTGGAAAGGGCCAGATTGCAGATTTAAGGTTTGGTGGCCCTATGTCTCTCTTGCAACTACCCAGCTTTGCCATTACAGCAAGAACAAGGCCACTGAAGATACTTAAACTAATGAGCATGGCTGTGTCCTAGTAACACTTTATTTATGAAGACAGGCTGCAGGCTCCTATCAAATTCTGCAATCATCATTATAAATCAGTTTTAGATGACCAGTACAATAGCTGTGACAGAAACTTTTAAAAACAACAAAACTATTGTGACCTGGTGTCTCTCTCCCTGGCCTGTCAGCTACAGTTGCGGCTCTCACCTCAGCAAAGTCATGGTGGACAACAGGACAAGTGAAGTCGTGAAGCCTGGGCCTCCTGTGTGGGAACTCACTCTCAGTCCTTTCTGTCCCGGTTGTGAGGGTTGAGTTAGGTGTCAACTTGGCCAGGTGATGGTGGCGAGTTGTCTGGTCAGGCAAGCACTGGCCTAACAATTACTACAAGGATATTTCATGGCAGACTGACAAACCAGAAGGCTGGTTTATTAAATCATCCAACAGTTGATGGCATCTATGACTGATTACATCTACAATCAACTAAGGGTATGCCTTCCCCAAAGGAGAGAATCCAACCAGTTGGATTTGATCCAATCAGTTGGAGATGTTTAACGGGAAGAGAATTTTCACTGCTTCTTCAGCCAGTGAGCCTCTCCTGTGGAGTTCGTCCAGACCCTTCACCAGAGTTGCCAGCCTCGCAGCCTGCCCTAAGGGTTTGGAGTCTTGAGTCCCCGGGGTTGCATGAGATGCTTTTATAACTCACATTTACAGGTTCTGTTTCTCTAGAGAACCCTGACTAATCCACGGGGCTTACCTGCTGCCATGGCCTTGATGTCATCCAGCACAGGAATCACTTTAGGTCTTAGTCGTTTATGAATTCCACCTCCTAGCAATGGCTTAATATCTAAATTCAAAGAAGCATAAGGCAAAGTGAGGAAGGCTCCGCTTACTTCTTCCCCTCTTAGCACACATTCCCTCCACACTGCAGGATTGCACTGCCTGAAAATCCATTTTGAATCTCTCCTGCCACGAAATCCCATTTATCACTAAGACCCGGTGTTGGCTCTTACGTGGAGATTTCTCCACATTCTTCCACATTCCTCCCAGGCCCCACGACAGCCAGCCAGCCCCCGCGGACTCGGGACTTAATGTGGACTGGGGACACAGCGTTTACCATCTCAAGCCATAACCACTGGGTCCCTAATCTTCTAGGCTCTGCAAGGATTCTCAGCTGCGGGTCTGCTGGCATTTGGAGCCAGATAATTCTCTGTTGGAGTGAGGGGGTGAGGGATGGAGATGTTGCAGGATGTTTAGCAGCATCCCTGTCTTCCCCACACTAGATGTCAGCAGCACTTCCATTGTGGCAACCAAAACACATCTCCAGACCTTGCCAAGCATCACCTCGGGGGCGAAAATGCCCCTTTGAGAAGCCAGGAGTTAGGCCACTCCTATTTCCAGCGCTCACCGGTTTCTCTGACAGTGGAGAAAATCCTTTCCTCCCTCTTGCACGAAATGAAGCACAAGTACTTGGGATTGACCAGGAAGCAAAAGCATTCTTACAATGAGTGCTGCATTTTAACCTCTGAGGAACAAATTGCAAACTGTCAACAACTCCATGGACTTATTCTCTCTGCGTTTTTCCCCTCGGTTTTACACATAACTTGTAGAAACAGCACACTTCATTTCTCAGCCCATGGCATCGTTTAAGCAAACTAAGCAATCATACCTGAGAAAGTATCTTTATTTTACTCACTGTTCAGATCTGAGAAGGCCTTTTCCTTCGTGGTATTGTACTGGCCCACCATATAATCAATTTGCTAAAAAAATAAATTAAAAACAAAAATTAAATGATCCAAAGCCACAACGAAGAGATTTAACACCCCATGGGGCAGTGGAAGATCTAAGGATCTTCTGGTTGGGGCTGCTTTGGCCAACGCCCATTAGATCCCCCTCTCTCTATGTGGCCTTCTCATCTTCCGAGCGCCTGGCCAGGGCATTTTCTGTTGTTGGTGCCAGGGTTCCCAGCAGCAAGAGAGGAAAAGTGGATGCTGCAAGGCCTCAGAGGAGTGTGAGCAAAACATCAGCACAAGTCATGTCCACTGCTTCTACTGGACAAAGCAAGCCACAGGGACAGCCGCCCAGATCCCAGAGGTTACAAAACAGACATCCCCCTGCCCCCCAGTGGGAGCGTCTACAGAGAATTGGTGTCATTTGTACTCCCCCACACTGGGCCCATTTTATTTAGTGGCCATTAAGGAGCTGGTCTCCTGTCTACTGTGCCTTGGCTGACCTGCTTCCCACACCTTCCCCAACACTGGATGTTGTCGTTTGTGAATAACTATTACCAATCCTCTCAGTGAAATGTGTACCTCTTTTTGCATTTTCATTTCTCCAATGACTACGGTAGGTTAAACGTATTTTTGTTTCATGGGCAGTAATATTTCTTCTGTAATTCATCTACTCAACCCAATTTTTTAAACAGTTTTGTTAGAGTTCATCATACATTTTGCACCAGATTAAGCTTCCCCCAAATTCACAGCAATTTACTACCCTTACAAGATTACAATAGCAATCCCACATTTTCACCAGTTATGGCTGCTATCTATTTAATTTTTGCCAACTTTTTAGGAAAAAAAAAGCCTTTGGTGTCTTCAAGATGGCAGGTAAAAATATTCTGAATTTTTATTCACAGATTGGGAAAAGAAACATTTCCACCAGCGAGCAGGCTATAAAACTCTGACAAAATTCACTTTTTCCATTTCAATAGCAAAAAAATGCCTGCATTTTTTTCTCCATCCACATACAAAAAGTCGAGGATGATATTTCAGGTTTTAATATTTCTTAGAATATAATCAGCTTGGAAGAACAAATCCCTGTCTTCAGAGGCCTATGGATCCTGGTAGTCTCTCTTTTTTTTTTTTTTGATTCCCAGCTTTTATAAAGGCTACAAATAAATATTAGGTCACATTTGTCAGCAATGACTCAGATGTTTGTTTGTTTCTAATGAATTGACCATAACATTTCCAAAGTTCTGCAATGGCCAACAGACCACAGGAAGACATTTCTTTAGGCTCCGGCTTGAAACAAACAGCTCCAGCAAATTGCTGGCCTTGATTCAGGGCCAACCTGGCAGACTCTTTTTAGTGACTCCAGGAGGAGGATACCCTCTCTCTGTTGGTGCCCATGAGTTAGGCATAATATATTTGGGATGGTTCCTGTCCAGGCTCTTTTTCTTTCTTTAATGTTCTAAATAGGTGATAAGTCAATCTAGATCCAGGATACAGAAATAAGATGTCCTCCCATCAGTGCCCTCCAGCCACCCAGTTCCCTTTCCCAAAGATAATTTGTGTGTGTGTGTTTTCTTCCCGAGGAATTTTGAATAGATATACATATATTAGCAAAAGGGTATTTATAAAGCAGAAAGATAGCCAGAATTTTCATTACAAGAGTAACTTCATGAGAGCAACGGGGAGTTAACTATATTGCCAAAAAGAAAGGAAAATGGCACCAAAGACTTTTCTTTTTAAAAGAAACCATGAGACAGGCCCTTAAGATTAAGTACCTTTACAATATGTACTATTATCTTGGATTATATCTTTAAATAAAATAAAGACACCATTTCTGAAATTACGACTTTGAAAATCCCATGCTGGGCCTTTATTGCTTTATCCATAAAATTAAAAGATAACTCCTGACTAGAGTGATTCAGTGGGGTTCTAGAAGGTCCCAATGAGATTTCAAATATATATGGGAACTCTGAAAAGGCAACAATGCAAAGCATCATGGGAGATGTAAGCAGTGGTTTTTACCGCTGGAGTTTCATTCAGGAGAGTTCTCAGGTCTTTCAAATTGCTGTCTGCCAGTTTCCGAACACTTCTGATCCGGGTCCCTATGTGGTGGTTTGCCACAAAACCATAGGCGATGCCAAGGCTGCAGAAAGAGGAAAGGAGAAGGAAGAACATTACTTTTGCAATTCCAGGTCCTCTGTAAGGCAGCAAGGCTTCCGGAGCAAGGATGGCAGAGGGGCTCTGCCCCCACCCCCAGCTGTCTCCTGCACTTTCTCCTAAGACCCCAAAATCGACCACCATCAAAATGTGGGCCAGGGGCGGGCCACAGTGGCTCAGCAGGTAAGAACGCTTGCCTGCTGTGCCCGAGGACCCGGGTTCGATTCCTGGTGCCTGCCCATGTAAAAAAAAAAAAAAAAAATGTGGGCCAGAATTGTGCCCCAGTCCTCTCAGAGAAGAGAAATACACATTTAAGATGAGCTATCAAGTTAAATGTGAATCTTTATAAATGGAACAGTGTTCACAATAAATTGTAGATGAGATGGAAGTTACAAAGGTTGTAAGGTAGAAAGCCCCATTCCTGCACGAACGTAAATGCATTAATTCATAAATGTCAATGTACACACAAACACACCCCACAGGCTCCCCACCAAAGAAGACTACAAAGTAACACACCGAAATTATAGGAGTGTTTGGGCTTTCAAATGTTTGTTTTATTCTAATTATATCTTGTCAGTTTCTATACTGTCCAGGTTTGCAAATGAATATGAGTTACATTAGCATGAAAATGCTATATAAGACGCCACACTCAAGAGCATACACATTCTATTATTTCATTTATATAATGTACAAAATGGAGAAAACGATGTTAAAAACCAGTGTTATACTTGGGGCACGGGTGGCTAAAGGCTGAGTGTTTTGCGGCTTAATCAGTGTCTTGACATCATGGAAATTCATACCGATGTACTTATGATTGGGACACTTTTCTCCATTTATAATATACGTCAATTAAAAAGTTTCAAAAACGTGATATGGAAAGCACCATGCATGACAGGCTGCCCAGCACGAAAGCCACCTCAAATGTCCCTATTTAATAATTCTTAATGTTGACTATTTATTACTATCCCTTGGTTTAAATGAACTTGACCAATAGCCTTGGCCTTTGTGTTAATGCCTTCACAAATTAAAATGTTTAATTTAAAATTAATTGCCAATAAATAAATATAAATAAAATTAATTTCCAAGGTCCTTGTGGATTTAACCACTAGATGGCAGCAAGGAATTACATTAAACGTATATAATAAACCACTGAATTTAATCTATATATGTTAAAACCACACCCCAGTTTTAGCACTGAAAGTCCCATGTCCACAGGGAACTCCTCAGTCCTGCGTAAATCAGGACATACAGTCATCCTATTTATAGACATGATATATTTCAAGGAGCACAGAGTCATTGCTGGTTTCACTTAAAATATATGTTCCGATAGCCATATTATATATATATATGTCATTAGATTTCCCAACCAATGCAAGAAAGCCTACAACACACAATGTCGGGCAATATTTCTTATGGCTAACAAGTTGTGGCGGAGTGAGTACTAGACTAGGAACACGAGATCTGGGTGCGGGTCCCACTATAGCCACTAACTCACACTGGGCACACTTGAGAAAGTCACTTTGTTCCTCAAAGTATCTGGAAACTGAAAATCAGATGAGACCAGGGCTGCTCAGTTTACAAAGCAGAGGGGTACAGGATGTTTACAAGTGCTCCAAGATTTTTTTTTTAATTCTGGTAGTGAGCTCAACAAAACGCATATTAGCAGTATTCTGTGCCATATGGATGACCCCTTTATAATCCATTATTGGCAGCAACTTCAATCCTAAATCTGTACTGCAATTTATTAATCACATTACAGTATTCCAAGAAAAGTTTTTGCCGGATGCACTTATTCCAAGTAAAGGCCAAGTGACCCCCAAATTACGATTCTGAAGTACTATGAACAGGAAAACAAAACGAAGCATTAAGTCTGAGCAAAGCACCTAGAACTTTACTTACCAAGTCAACTTCAAAAGTTTTATACCATGATGAGTCAGGATCATCTACCTATGATGCCTCCCTAGCATGTTCAAATTGTTTTAGTCATTCATTACGCACCAGATTCATTTTGTCATCTGAGAAGTCAAACTGAACATGGGAAACAAACTGCAAGCCCATGTCACTTGTGCTCATTCACTTGGCCTTCCGAGACCCCTCCACCCCCGAAGCGAAGAACCTCCTCACCTTAATTCCAGGCTTTCTCTGAAATGCTAGTGGGGTATTTCTCACTTTACAATCTATTTTGTCTATATTTATATCTATGTTTAATTTCCCCTCTGAGACTCTAATTTAAGAGAAGGCTCAAATTGCTTCCTTTTAGGGGCTCTTGTCCACAGCAGGTGGTCAATGAAGGGGGGTTCAAAGACTGGCTTTTGAGTTCATTTGGTGGTCCATTTAAAAGCCCTATGTTGGGCGGGCCACGGTGGCTCAGCAGGCAGAGTTCTTGCCTGCCATGCCAGAGACCCAGGTTCGATTCCTGGGACCTGCCCTTGAGAAAAAAAAAAAAAAAACCCTATGTTTGGGCTGTCCAAGTCACAAACTATCTGCGTCCCTTTATACAATAAAGCCCTTTATTTGTGCTCCATGAAGATCAACAATAAGCAAAGTCAATTTCAAAACAACATTTCAGTATAACAGAATTTTAATGCAACATGTTTATAAAGACCTAAGTTCTGCTAATCAGTAACGCATCCAATTAAAAGTAAAGCATTGGTGACATCATCAGCATGATGTTGTTTAACATCATAAATGTTAATCCAATTAAAAGTAAAGCATTGGTGGCATCATCAGCATGATGTTGTTTAACATCATAAACAGTAGCTGTTTAGCTACTGAAAACCTCTCCCCAGAGGCTCAGTGAAAAACAGGATAATTCTCACTTGTCCAGAACTCTGGAGGAAAGTATAGACTGGAGAGAGGTACCACAAATGCTGAATCGAAGGAAGAGAAAAATATCAAGTAGAAAACTTCTGTCCTGGACTGGCTGGTCCCCTGCCTTCCCCCTCATTCGGTGCTACACAGCTCTGTCACAGAAGCAGCAACCGGGACCCCTCCCACCTCCACCAGGGACATAACTATAAAATCTCTCACCGCAGTGAGACAGAGCCACACCTGTGTCCAGCCAGACACAGAGACCCAAGCCCACAGAGACCTGCGGCAGGACCTAACTGCTGGGGGGTGGGGGGTTGGACAGAATACAAAAGGGCAGCAAGGAGGATTCTCTAAAATGGAGGACTAGGGAGGAACCACAAAATTTTCCCTAAAAGCAGCAAGCATGCAGGCAGAAACTACCCAAATCAGTGGTTTGGGAACCCAGGGAACAGGGGAGGACATTTCAAAGTCCAGGTCAGTGAGGGATGAAAGCTCTGAGAAAAGTGGACGGGGACTGTATTTCCGGCCCTGCTTCCTGGTGTCCCTTCCGCGCCCTTGAGGAAACAGTAGGGATCGGCCTTATCCTTGCCTAGGGGACAGCTGCTGACTTGGACAGCTGGGGGAATCATCTGCCACAAGTACAGTGGAGAACACAGCCCCACATTTGGGCAGTGAAGTGAAGGCACAGGAACCCCACAGTTTCAGCCCGGTCTGGTCGGATGCTGTCAGGGCTCCAGCTTTGCCAAACAGCACCAACTGCTGGGCAGGCCGGAAAGTACAGATGAAAACTGCAGGGCTTTTCAGAGCCTCTCCAGACCCTATCCCAGGCTCATCAGAGCTGGTTTACATCCCCTGCTCAGGGACCCAGCCCTGTTTTGATTGAAGAATATAGGTGACTCAACCACTAAAGCAGTGCCCTAAAACAAACCCAAGTCTCGCTGGCCAGTGAAAAGCAGAGCACTCATGGGCCAGGTACAGCTGGGGACGTTGAAACTCTCAGTCCCACAGTCTGAGGTCTTTCCACAGGGGAGCCTGGGAAACACCAGACACACTGCGCCTACAGGTGGTGTCTCAGCCAAGGTACACAGTATCCACCCTCCACCTCCAGTCAGTGGCTTCCAGTGCACATGGAGAACTGTGGCCTTGAATGGATTGTTACCTGGTTGGGTCCTGGACCAGAAGGTTGCGGCAGTCAGGGAGAATCAGACCTGTGGGGAGGAAATGGCCCAGGAGCACCATGTGCTAGGAAGGCAGGGAAAGTGCAGTCTGGCAAACTGCTTCTTTGCCAAGCTCCTAATGATCTTCCTAGAGGGGCTGCACCTCCTGTATAAGGCTCTAGTCCTGGTTTGGCTGGAATTACTGACAAACCAAGTACCAACATTCCATGCAAATGCAAACAACTGCAAAACCTTAGACAAGCAAAGGAAATGAACATTCAAAATAATCTTATCAAGGTAATCAAATGCCAAGAAACCAACAAAAAAATCACAAAGCACACAAAAAGGCAAGAAAATATGGCTAAGTCAAATGAACAAATTAAAAAACCAGAGGAGACAGACTTTGGAACCACTGATCAAAGAATTGAAATAAATCCCTTAAATAAATTCAGTGTGCTGGCCAAAGATATAAAGGATATCCAGAAGACACTAGAATAGCATAAGAATTTGAAAGAATAAATAGAAAATAGCAGGTTATACAGAAATTAAAGGTGCTGTAGATCAAATAAAAAACATACTAGAGAAATACAATAGCAGATTTGAAGAGGCAAAAGAAAGAATAAGTGAACTAGAGGACAGAGCAATTGAATTTGAGTGCATAAAGAATAAATGGTGAAAAAGAAGGAAAAATTTGAATCGGATCTCGGGGAATTGACTGACAACATGAAGCATGCAAATATAAGATCTTTGGGATCCAAGAAGGAGATGAGAAGAGTAAAGGACTAGGAAGGTTATATGAGGAGATAATTGGGGAAAACTATACAAACCTTATAAAAGACACAAATATGTAAATCAAAGAAGCCCAATGAACCCCAAATAGGATAAATCCAAATAAACCCACTCCAAGACACATACTAATCACACTGTCAAATGCTGAACAGAAGGAGAGAGTCCTGAGAGCAACAAGAGAAAAGCAAATTGCAACATACAAGGGAAACCAAATAAGACTAACCACTAACTACTCATTGGGCACCATGGAGGCAAGAAGGCAATGGTACAATATATTTACGATTCTGAAAGAGAAAAATCGCTAGCCCAAGATTCTTTATCTGGCAAAACTGTCACTCAAAAGTGAGGGAAAGTTTAAATTTTCACAGATAAGCTAATGCTGTGATAATTTGTTAACAAGAGATTTGTTCTACAGAAAATACTAAAGGGAGATCTGTTGGCTGAATAAAAACAAAAGAGAGAGAGAGATTTGGAGGAGGGTACAGAATTGAAGAATAGTGATATGGGTAACTTAGACAAAAATAGAAAGAGAAAAATAGATTTGAAAAATAAAAACAAAGGATAAGATTGTGGTGTCAAGAACTGCCTTTACCGTAATAACTCTGAATGTTAACGGATTAAAAGATAGACTAGCAGAATGAATTAAAAACCATGACCCATCTCTTGGTTGTTTGCAAGAAACTCATCTTAGACCCAAGGATACAAATAGGTTGAAAGTGAAAGAATGGAAAGAAATAGTCCATGCAAGTTGTAACCAGAAGAAAGCAGGGGTAGCTATTCTAATATAAGAAAAGCAACTTTAAATGCAAAGACATCATAAAAGACAAGGAAGGATATTACATATGAATAAAAGGGACAATTCACCAAGAAGAAATAACAAATCACAAATGTTATGCACAGAATCAAGACGCTCCAAAGTACATGAGACAAACACTGGCAAAACTGAAGGAAGCTTTACAGACGTTTCCACAATAATAGTGGAAGACTTCAATACACCACCCTATTCTATAGACAGAACAACCAGACAGGATCAATAAGGAAACAGAGAACCTAAACAATATGATAAATGAATTAGGCCTAACAGACATATATAGATCGCTGTATCCCCAGAACACCAGGATATACATTCTTCTCTGGTGCTCATGGAACATTCCCAGGATAGATCTATGATGGGACACAAAACAGGTCTTGATAATTTTAAAAAGATGAAATTATTCAAAGCACTTTCTCTGACTATAACGTAATGAAGCTGGAAATCAACCACCAAAGAACTGGAAATTTTGATATGTGGAGGTTAAATGACACACACTTAAATAATCAGCTGGTTAAAAGAAGTAACTGGAAGAAAAATGAGTATCTGGAGTATGAATTAAAATGAGAATACAACATATCAAAACTTATGGGATGCAGAGAAGGTGGTGCCGAGATGGACATTTATAGCTCTGAACATCTATATTAAAAAGGAAGAAAGAGTTAAAACCAAAGACCTTCCTGAACTGAAGAAATCAGAGAAAGAGCAGCAAACGGTAAAACCCCAAAACAATAGAAGAAATAAAATAACAAAGATTAAAGCAGAAATTAATGAATTGGGGAACAACAACAACAACAAAAAGAAATCAATAAAAGCAAAAGTTGATTCTCTGAGATGTCCGACAAACCTGACAACCCATGAGCTAGACTGTCAAAGTAAAAAAGAGAAAGGATACAAATCCTAAAATTAGAAATAAGGAGAAGGGGGGTCTTTACCATGGACCCTGAAGAAATAAAATAAATCATAAGAGGACACTAGTATGCCAACAAACTAGACAACTTGGATAAAATGGACAATTTCCTAGAAATAAACAAACCTATACTGACTTGAGAAGAAACAGAAGACCTCAACAAACAAATCACACGTAAAGAGATTCATGTCAGTCATCAAAACCTTCCTACAGAGAAGAACCTAGGGCCAGATGGCTTCACAGATGCAAATCACAGATTTGCACACAGATGGGATTCCACACAATTCAGCATCTTTTCCTGATAAAAACACTTCAAAAGGTAGGAATCAAAGGAAACTTCCTCAGTAGGATAAAGGGAATATTTGAAAAACCAACAGAATCAATCTCACTGATGAGAGACAAAATGCCTTCCCCCTTAGACTGGGACTGAGGGAAGAACGCCACTATTATTCTACGTTGTGCTACCTAGTTTTAGCTAGAGCAATTAGGCAAGAAAAAGAAATAGAAGCTATCTAAATTAGAAAAGAAGAAAATTCATTATTTGCAGATGACATGATACTATATTTGGAAAATCCCAAGAAAGGTACAGTAAAGCTACCTGAGCTAGTAAACAGCTTTAGGAAAGTGGCAGGACACAGGATTAATGCACAAAAATCAGTAGTGTTTCTATAATGTAATAATGACCTGAGAAGACAATTGATAAAAAAAAATTCCATACCCATAGCATCTAAAAGAATAAATATCTAGGAATAAACTTAACCAAGGATGTAAAGGATCTGTACACAGAAAACTACAAAACTTCACTAAAAGAAATCAAAGAAGACCTAAGACATTCCATGTTCACAGACAGAAAGGCTAAATGTTGTTAAGATGTCAATTCTACCCAAATTGATCTACAGATTCAGTGCGACACCAATCAAAATTCAAAAAATCTACTTTCAGGGTTGGAAAAGCTCGTCATCAAATTTATTTGGAAGGGAAAGAGGCCTCAAATTAACAAAAACATCCTAAGAAAGAACAATGAAGCGAGAGGACTTACACCTCCTGACTTTAAAGCTTATTCTAAAACCACAGTGGTCAAAACAGCATGGTACTGGCACAAAAGGGACATAATGATTAATGGAATCTGAGGGACTATCCTTGAACTATGATCAAGTGATTTTTGACAAGGCCCCCAAATCTACTGAACTGGAACAGAACAGTCTCTTCAATAAATGGGGCTGGGAAAACTGGATATATATATCCAAAGGAATGAAAGAGGATCCCTATCACATATCCTATACAAAAATGAACTCAAAGTAAACCAAAGACCAAAATATAAGAGCCAATATGGACTATATATGTGTGAAGATTTGTCAATATGAATTTAAAAAAAAAAAAAAGAGCCAATATCATAAAACTCCTAGAAGAAAATTTAGGGAAATATCCTTAAGACCTAGTCATAGGAAGTAGTTTCTTCAACCTTACACCCAAAGCACAAGCAATGAAAGAAAAACTAGATAAAGGAACTCCTCAGACTGAACAATTCTTTGCTTCAAAGGACTTTGTCAAAAAGGTGAAGAGGCAGCCAACTCAATGGGAGAGAATATTTGGAAATCATATATCTGAAAAGGGTTTGATATCCAGTATATATAAAGAAATACTACAACTCAACAATAGAAGGACAAACAACCCAACTATAAAATGGGCAAAAGATATGAGTAGACTTTTTCCCAAAAAGGAAATACAAATGGCTAAAAAGCACATGAAAAGATGTCCATCTTTATTAGCAATTAGGGAAACACAAATCAAAACCACAATGAAATATCTCACACCTATAAGAACGGCTATTATTAAACAAACAGCAAACTACAAATGTTGGAGAGAATGTGGAGAAATAGGAACACTTATTGACTGCTGGTAGGAATGTTAAATGGTACACCGGTTGTGGAAGACAGTTTGGCAGCTCCTCAGGAAACTAAATATTGAATTGCCCTACAACCCAGTAATTCCACTACTCGGTATACAAGCAGAAGATCTGATAGCATGAAACAGGAACAGACATTTGCACATTGGTGTTCATAGCAGCATTATTCACAACTGCCAAAAGATGGGAACAATCCAAGTGTAAAAATGTGGTATATATATGCAATGGAATATTATGCTGCAGTTAAGAAGGAATGAGGTACTGAAGCATATGACAATAGGGATAAACCTTGAGGACATAATGCTGAGTGAAATAAGCCAGATACAAAAAGGACATATATCGTATGATTTCTCTAATATTAACTATCTAGAAAATGTAAACTTGGAATCTTAAAATGTAAACTGTAGAGGACCTAGAGTTATAAGATAAGATAGTACGTTATTGGGATTATAAGTAATAGTATTATAAGTATTGTTGGTGAGTTTTATTGAAATGAATTGTTTAAAGTCATATATGTCACCAATTGAGACTACAAATATAAATTGCATGAACTGCTACAAATATATAACAATTTTACAAAGAGTTAATAATACAGTAGTATATGGAGAAAAAGTACCTATTGCATGCTATGGACTATATTTAAAAGTAATAACTTAATATTCTTTCATTAACAGTAACATGTATACCACACCAATACTAGGGGCAAATAATGGGCATTGGGAATAAGATAAGGGATATGATCTTGGGGGGGTGTTCTTATTTCTGTGTGTGTTTAAAAATGTTTAAAAAATAATAAACGAAAATACAAGTGCTGAAAAAGATGTGGAATGGGCAATATACATATTCACTGTTGGTAGAGAAGTAGAATGGTGCAGCTTCCCTGGAGGACAGCGTGGTGGTTCCATAACAGGCTAAGTATAGGGTTGCCATGTGATCCTGCAATCCAGTTATTAGGAAGAACTGAAAGCAGGGACACAAATAGACATTTGCATATTGGTGTTTATGGTGGTATTATTTATGATTGCCAATGGATGGAGGTGGCCCACGGATACATCAACTGATGAAGGGAAGAATGAACTGTGGTATATATACATACGATGGACTATTGTGCAGCTGCAGAAAGGAATGAGATGAATGCCCAACCTTGAGGGCAAATGTTGAGCAAAATAAACTAGAATTGAAAGGTCAAATATTATATGGTCTCACAAATATAACCTAACTATAATGACCAAATTCTGAGAATTAAATTTGAGAGCATAGGTTACCAAAGGATAGAGAACATGGGCAAATTGGGTAATCGATGAATAGGGAGTTACAGAACGTCCTATAAGGCTCATAGTAGAGGTCCCTGGATTGTAAGCTCTTTCAGCAGTCACATTTATTCCTGAGTTTTAACTGTTATCTCTAAATTCTGAGATGCTGTGCTCTTTGTGTGTAACTTGGTAGTTCCCTGGAACTTTGGTTATCTGAGACATCTGAGGCTCAGCGTTAGAGTTCTGCAGCTCTGAAAATTAGCATTAATCCATAATAGCAATGTTTAAAGAAGCTGAAAAAGAGATCAAACTTCAATTCAACAAATGAATGAAGCTGAAATGATTAGTAGTAAGGTAAATTAGAATACAGAGTAAAGGATAATATTGTCTGTTCTTTTAAAACTTCAACTTCTGTGTGAGACCAAAGGAAGAGATGTTTATTTTGTCCAAACCTTACATTTTCTGTCATACACTATCTAATTTAACCAGTTTGGTCAGTTTATTTTAACCAAACATACTCTCTAATTTCATTGGTCTGGTCAGTTTATTTACACATCCTAATTACAAAGAATCTAGAATAGGAAATGAGATCTTGCTATTCTGTACAGGTTATTGTAATACCCTGGTACATTCCAGGGTATCCTGGGTAGAAAATCAACAAGTATTTGCAGTGCCTGCCCATGCCAAAAAAAAAGTATTTGCAAAATCCCTTGAAGGATTTGACAAAAAATGTGGACTATTAAACTTACCCACCTGGAGAATTCAATTCCTGATATTTTCTCAAGCATCAGAGACTCCCAATTTAATAAGCCAAGCCTCAATCTTGCCCTATGAAAATTATTTTGTAATGGCAAAGCTAAGTCTACTTATAATTATGCTGAAAGGTGACCCCCAGAGAACCTCTTTTCTTGCTCAGATGTGGCCTCTCTCTCTAAGTCAAACTCTACAAATAAACTCACTACCCGCTTCCCTATGTGGGACATGATTCCCAGGAGTGTAAATCTCCCTAGCAACATGGGACATTACTCCCAGGAATGAGCCTGGCCCTTGCATCATGGGATTGCAAATGACTTCTTGAGCAAAAGGGGAAAAAGAAACAAAACAAAATTTCAGTGGCTAAGAGATTTCAAATAGAGTCGACAGATCATTCTGGAGGTTACTCTTATGCAAGCTTCAACCAGATATTTACAAAACTCTAAAGAATATCCTGGGCTCTATCTATGACTCTATAAATGTTTTATTTAGTAAGTTTACTTTCTCAGAAGGTTAAGGCCTCCAGATTGATCCTGTGCTTGATAAGCCCTGGAACCCAGAGGTACCAGCTTCTCCAGAACATCAACCCGGTTCATCCCTCTCCCTCATTAAGGTCAGCTCCCCTTTCCAGCACGAAGTTAAAATGATCATTGCTCAGATACCCCTGAAGATTGAGGGAAAGATCAAATGAGAGGAAGGAGGTGCATCTGAGAAATTAGGATTCAGCAAATGATTATGACTACTGAATCATTATATGGATGTTTCTGTTTAGTTTCTATTGAATTGGTACAGCCAGAAGGAAATACCTAAAATTGTTGAACTGTAATCCAGTAGCCTTGACCTTTGATGATGACTATATAACTACACGGCTTTTATTACGTGACTATGTGATTATAAAAACCTTATGACAGACACTCCCATTCTCTAGTGTATGGGTAGATAAGTGATAAAATAAAGACATACATGAAAAAAACATATATGTTGGGAATATGGGGGAAAAATACCCCTACATAGACTATGGACAATAGTTATAGTACTCTTTTAATAATCTTTCATCAATTGCAACAGATGTAAGTACTGTAAAAAATAGAATTACAAAAAAAGTGCTATTAAATGTAACAAATTTTCCATACCAATGCAACTGCTGGTGGTAGGTTGAGTGGTGCATGGGAATTTATACATGATTGTTCTGTAAACCCACAACTTCTCTAATAATTTTTTTAATTAAAGCATCGATAATATTTTTTAAGCGTACCACACAATTTTGAAGTGGAATTTGGCATATTTGAAAGCTAACTTTCAGACTCATAGCATTTTGTAAATTTTATATGTAAATTGATAGCGGTAAATTCAAGTACCTTCATGGGTCATCAGAAATCATGGAAGAACGCGTATGGCACGGGGACTATCGGGGCTGGAAGTCTAAAGGGCAGGAGGCAGGCTACTGTGTGGTTCTCGCCAAGTGTCAATATGGCAGCATGCAGAACAGTACTGCTGCCTCCTTCAATTATTTACAAAAATCTGCAAAGGTGGATTCTTACGTGAAATCCCCAATTCTTAAATACTAGCAATTAATGAAAAAAAAACTTTAAAAACTATGTAAACTAACTTACGGTCTCCATTTGTAATCTCCAATTTTAACCTTCTATTTGAAGACAGATAACCATTTAGTTATGCTTTGGGGAAATAACAGTAAGTGTCGATCTGGAGAAAGATTCCTTACTGCTCGATGTATTTTGTAAGGAAAAAAATAATGAATTAATGTTTTTGGCTTAGTTTTTAACAACCACCAGTCAACTTTTATGATATGAAGACACTGAGGGGAAATGTATCTAACACCAAAAGGGAATAAAACTCTAATGACTACTAGTTTTCTGGCATTTGATATAAATATCCTAAAGCTATCAATATATATGCTTTCTTGCAGTACAACTGAATCTCTTGCCATTTTTAACAGAAGATAGGGAGCTCGAAATTTTATGACACAATAGCATTACATATAATGCTATTGTTCTATATTTTATTATGAACAAACCAATTTTCCCACATATATATTTAAAAGCAAATACTTAGGGTGGTACAACAGTGACTCAGTGGCAAGAATTCTCGCCTGCTGAGCTGCAGACCCGGGTTCAATTCCTGGAGACTGCCCACGCAAAAAAAAGTAAATACTTAAAAGAATATAGCTAAACCTTAAAATTTGTGAACTTTTTAATCTCATCAACTCCTACTGACAATGAAATTAGCAAATGAAATCCAAATAAATATTTTGGCCTGTAAGTGATCTCTTATTTTTAAAGACTGTTTTAAAAATTTAATTCTAATTTTAAATAACTAGCCCTGTCATTCACATAACAAAAATTTCATGATTTTCAGGCATGATATGGCTCAAATGCTTTTCTATCAAGGAATCGACAATCATACCCTAACAAAAATATCCATCTTCCCGAAAATGACTGGGACTCAATTTTCACCACAATAATTGTTAGTAAAGCTAACTTATCATACTCAGAAACTCAGAATTACACCAGAGAATTTAAGGCAGTGACTTATTGTTTTTTCCATATCCTTCTTGAAATGTTGCAAAATGCAGTGACGACAAGAGTAAAGGAAAGAAAGGAGAGGAAACTTGGCTTCTTCTGGAGCAAGACACATCTGCTTAAATAGTCTATAGTGAGGGATGGAAATTCAATCTTCTGCTGATGGTCAAACAAACTGCATAAACACAT